>JAVJIF010014609.1:0-107626 GCA_038442645.1 Agave tequilana | reverse complement strand
TTACCTCATGATGGTAGTTCCTGTGGTGGTCCGATTGGTCCACAAAATGCGGCCCAATCCAAAGATTGTGAATCTCGAAGGAGCCCACCAATAACCTCTCTAATATAACCCACAATTATGATGTATATATGGATGACTTTATTAGGAATTTTACCTTATCTAATTTTAAATTTTTACAATAATTTCAGAATCGTTATTATCAACACCTTTATTCTAGAATGGAGTGTGAAATGATAGAATGACGATTTTGACTCAGGAAGGATAGGAACTAATACTGACTCAGAAAATTGACTGAAATCAAGTAAAAGTTCTAGAGTCGAAGTTTGTTTAGGGAGTTGGTCCAAATCAAGAAGTTGAAATTCTCGTCCATATTCTTTTTCCACAATGGTTGTGACTTTCAAAGTTGGTGATTTAAGTTCAAGAATGATAGGTATGAGAATCAAGACTGACTCTAAAATATTGCTCAAATTGGGTAGCAAAAAAGGAGTCAATATTGATTCAGAAATTTGAACTGGATTACAAATTTGAGAATCTGGATCACATTCTTGATTGAATTTAATTTTAGGAAATGGATAACTTGCCAAAATGTCAATATGGTTCTCAAAATTTTGATGTTGGTTAAATTCAAATGGGTATGCTAAAATTGAATCTTGATTTCAAAACAACATGATTTTTGGTCTAGATTGATAGAGATATCTGGATTGGTCAAAGGTTGATAAGAGCGAGTTTTCTCATTCCTATGAATGTTGACCAATTGATTCAGTTGTGCTTCTAACCTATCGATAGACTGGGTAGAAGATTTTTGTGAGGTCTCATGCAAGATTTCTATACTCTTTTCTAGCTTAGATTTTTTCTTTAAATGTTTGTTCTAGAAAAAGAGTGTACGAATCTTGGTTTTGAAAAAATTGTGAAGATTGTGAGTCCAGCAAGTTCTGAGATTGTCGCTCGGATTCAAGCTAGAGTTCCATAGTCTTTTCCAAAATGATTTTTCTTTTGGTGGTTCTGAAAAAGAACTATATGAATTTTGGAACTCTTTGGGTATGATGAGGCCGTCATGATTTCAAATTATTTTTGGGCCTATAACAAGATTTCCATACTCTTTTGTAGCTTTGATTTTTCTTCAATTGGTGGTTCTAAAAAAAGAGTATGTGAAGCAAAATGTGGGAAAGAAGATGATGGATGTGGTTGATAGTTTAACTTAGGGGAGATGAATCCCCATGGACTCTGTGAAGAGTGAAAATTATTTTGAAAATTATGGTCATAGAATTGGGGTATGGGTCATATTGAGTCGGATAAGTCCAATCCAGCCTATATAGTTGATTCATGTTGTACATAGCCGGGTTTAAATTATCCAAGTCAAATGAGGTGGGATGAAATATGGATTCATATTAGGATTGAAAAAATTGTTGTTGAAATCTATTTCACAATTTACAAAAAAGAAAAACAAACAAACAACAAATAAAGAAAAGAAAACAAGCTTATGTTAGGGTTGCCTTAGACCTGACGACTCCTAACTTGTTAGATTGTCCACGGGGGGTACCTTGTGGAAATCTGACCAGAAGTTAATCGGTCAGGTAGGGGCAAGACTAGAGGGAGGTAGCCATTCTGGAGCAACGGGCTTAATTATGTCAAATCACTGTTTTTTGAGGTTTCGCCTCTCAATCCCCAACCTTGAACACTTATTTGAAAATAGTCAAATTCTAACAACTTTCCCCTTAGGTCAATCTCCTAAATGAGTCCAAGATGTCCCTAGGGGCCAACGTCTAGCAAGTTTATTTAAGCTTGGGTTCTGTGAGTGGGAAGGTGATTTTTGGGCTAAGAGAGGGTAATGACTTTCCCACCTTATCATATGTTGGGTTTTACCCTTAATTTCTGATTCGTGCAAGTGTGCAGTAAAGATAAGAATGAACACACAAAGTGAGTAAATGACCCACGTGTTTGTCCTAACTATATGTAATGCAATATGTACACCTCGGTCCAGATCACAATAATGGAAGAACAAAATACAATATATTGGAATGAAAATTGACAAGTGCCTAGATCCAAATGTCTAAACTATTTTAAAACATCCAATTACCATATTTTAGTTCTTAAATTATTGTAATGTATAGGTAATATAAACAGAAACTAGCAACAGAATATAGCAATATACAAGAATTTACCCAACCACACAAAAGCAAGTATGAATTTCTGCAATGCTAAATTTCTAAAAACTTTGACCGGCACACCAAAAACAAAGAAGAAAAGTTAATAAAAATGTGAGATCAAACCATTTTCATCCCTGGTAACAGCGCCAAAATTTGATCGGGAGAAACGTGCACAAAATATATCGTTTTGAAATCACTAATTAAAGTGTGTGTGCTTTGGCTTCCTCGATACTTCCATTATAGCATGGAGGCTAAACGGGTCGAATCCATAAAGACAGAAGGCGATAGAAGCTTTACCGGTATATTCACGTGTGTATGTTAACGGTTCTTCTATGTTTCAAAGAAAAAAAAGAAAAGAAAACAAAGAGTGAAAAGAGAAGTGTACGGTGGAAACCAAGATAGAAACATTGAAAAGAATGTATTTGTGATTTTTGGTATTATTTCTAAAACAAAGTGAAAATGAAAAAAAATTATAGCTACAAACTACTAATGGCTCCACCAATATGCTAACCTCTTAGTGATAGTTGCCTCACATGTATCCTTGGTCATCACTAGTCCTTGGTTCAAGAGCTTTACAAAGTATCACCCATAAGATCACTTTCACATCTAAACTCAACAAATAAGAGCAAGCTATACTTAAACCATCAAAACTAACTAAAGCAAGTATGGAATAAAGTAAATGTAGCTTGATAGAGAGCTAGATGTTAAAGTGTTAGAATCCATCATCACGAGCCATCAACGGTACTTCCAAGGGCAAGGCCAAGTAGAGGCTATTAGATTCATGTGGATTATCAAGTAAGGAGTAAGCAAGTTAGTGGTTAATGATTAGTTGCCATGAGAGAAATTAGCTAAGCATGTAAAAGATTAGAGAGAAGAGAACAAGTATAGATAAAGAGAGAACCTTTCATAGAGTGTCATCCTCCATTACAAGAACTCTAACTTCCATCCTAAGAATCACCCTCTTCACTTTTACAAGATCTAAAAGAAATGAAAAATATAAAAGAAGAAGAAGAACAACTAATCTATACAAATCAAAGAAAACTACCCTAATCCTCCCTGAAAATATGCTCAACACTAAGTATTTATAGGCAAAAGAGGGCGCCAGGGAAGCTGTACAGAGCCGTGCGTCGAAGATTCGACGCATGGCTCCACAGCATGGCCGCGGAAAAGCGGCCATGCTATGGCCAGAGCTGCAACGCCAGGGCGTGGGTTTGGTACTGGACTAGGAGCTATGTATTGACTTTTGGCTTCTTGTTTTCTTCTCCCAAAATTAACAGATTGGGCTTCAAAAGCTTGGGCTTCTTCTAGGCTTTAAAAATCCCCAATAAATTACAGTTTTAAGCTTCTTCTTCATCTCATGCCATGGACCTAGAAACACACAAGAAAGTCATTATTTAGAAGAATTTTATATTAAGTGTGAAAATGTGGTATGAAATATGCAAATATAGAAACCAATCAGCATCTTATTATTATTACTCGTCTGACCCATATATCTAAGCATGTGTACAGGCATACGTTCCATCCCACATACGTCCATATATGAGTAAGTCGAGATTACAGTGGATCCCGTATATACCCGAGACCATGGCCCAGTATGTTCCGGTGCTGACTCGGAACCTGTCGCTAGGTAAACAGGAGGTGGGTTTTATTGTATGTGTTGGCCCAAGATTACAATCACCCGGTTTTAGTGTGTTTTGATGATTACAAAACATATTAGTTATTTGTACTAATATTGTTTATTGTTTAAGTGTGTTTCAGGATTCTAACTCAACTAGAAGGATTCTTCCCTAAAGGAAAGTGCTTTGAACTCAAGTCAACTCAATTTGGGCTCAAGAATCAAGTTTTGAAGATCATATGGTGAAAGCCCTCTTGAAGAACTTGAAGTCTTTAGAATCATTGTAAGAATAGAATGTTAAAGTTTGAGTGTTGGATATTGGCTCTAGGATACACATACACAATTTGGTTTTGTTAAAATATGAGTCTTGTATTTAAGTTTTCATGTTTTAAATTTGGTTTCACGCCTTAGTAGATATTTACATGACCCTAAGTTTTACAAAATAAATATCATGTTTAGATCATGTTTATATACTCCTACTAGCATGTTACTTAAGTTTGTTCAAACCCAAAACTATTTTACAAAGTTTTCTAAGTCAAAAAAATACTGTTTTTCCTGTTTCAGGCTGACCGGCCGACCGGCCCGGTCGACCGGCGCCAGTGCCAGGACGTGCACGTTTGTGCACGTCTGTCGGTCGACCGCCCGGGTCGACCGACTGTAAGCAGTTGCTCTCGGGTTTTCTGGGTCGACCGCCCCGGTCGACCGCCCGAAGAGAACTATGTTTTCTTCTTTGGACGGTCGACCCGACCGATCGACCGGAGCCAACGGCTCTTTGCCAGCTAAGCTGGCGGTCGACCGGCCCGGTCGACCGCCAAGCCTGCAACAGCCCAACGGCTCTTTCCTCTTTGTGCAATTCTGAAATCTATTTTTCAGACTGCTTTTTGGCAGATTTTTTCAGGGTTTTCCAGGTCTTTTTCAGAGCAAATAAGGACTAAAGAAATTGTTTTAAACCTATTTCTCTCCCTATAAATAGAGGAGAAGACTCTCTTACAAAATAACCAAGAAAAATCCTCAAGTTTTCAAAGTTTTCAAAGAGAAAGAAAAGTGTTTAGGCTCTCCATTTCCTACTCTTTCTTGAGCTTGTTTTCAGTTGTGTTTTGTTAGCAAAAATCATCTCTACAACTGAGTTTTTCTCACTACACTTCATAGAGCCAAAAATCCCTTACTCATTCTATAGTGAAGTTATAAAAAGAGTGAGAGTGTTGTAAAAGAGTTTGGTGATCTTGTTGTGATCACTCTTGTTCTTGTGACCTTCTTGTTCTTGTGGAGACACCTCTTCGGTAGAGGTTATTGTACTTGGTGGAGCTCGGTGCTCGGGTCTTTGGTAGACCGTTGTAATCGTCCTCGGTGGATAGTGGAAACCCTTCACGGAGGTGAAGGCGGGGAGTAGAGCGGTGGCTCGAACCTCGAAACAAATATCTTGTGTTTGCGATTGCCTTGTGTCAATTCTTGCTTTTAAATTCTCTTGCACTCTATTGCTTTTAATTACTTGCTTGTGATCTTGTTTCTTTCTTTGTGCTATTACTTCAAGTTTGTGATACTTGTGATATCTTGTGTGCATTTCATCATTGCATATTATTCATCCTTTGTTCGATCAATTCTCATACAACAAGGTTGCATTGCGCACCTCTAACCCATTCAAGGGGAATTGGGAGGAAGGAGTTCAGAACCTCTCACGGGGTATTCGGCTCTTAGTTTTGTTTTGAGAGATCGTTGCATTATCATCCATCATAGTTTTAAAAGAATTGTTAGATTAGCAATTACACCTATTCACCCCCCCCTCTAGGTGTTTTTCAGTATGCCCATTCAGGAATGTAACATGAGGTAGGGAGCCAGCGCTCCCCTCGGACACCTGAAGGCCCTCAGGTAAATCTAAAAGTTTCAGTTGCACAACATACTTAATACCACTGTAAACATATTCACCATTTGAAGTCCATCATTTTCCCCTTACCCGATGTAGGTTGGCATTTTATAGTTTATTATTATGTAATTATCATATTACGAGAATAGTAGGAGCAGGACAGGTTCAGGAGTTACAGGAGTAACAGTACATAAGTACTAGAAATACAGATCGTATATAATACAGGATAGCAGGACAGGATTCCCGAAATATGATAATCACAAGTCAAGTGGTAATATATCAGGTGGTAGGTGATTAAGTGATATCAAACGGGTATCAGGTGTCAAGTAATGGCATGTCGAGTAATAAGCACAATAGATATCACTATTGTATATCTCAATACAGGAAAACAGTACATATACAAGAGATCGATATGAATATAGAAAATAATAGTGATACAAAGAATCGGTACGAATACAAAAAAAAAATATAGTAAGTAAAGATTTCAAACTCTTCACAACCATTAATAAAAGAGTTAATAGAATTATCAAGTAGGCAAGCGAGTAAACAGGCAAGCGAATATCCAAGCGAAGAAGGCAGTGTTGTCAGCGAATAGAGTTTAATCACCAAAGCACCCGGTGCAACTCAAGAACGACTCGGCTTACGATGCGAGTCTAAAATCCAGCAGAGTTCCGTCTAGGCGTGTTTAGTGATAAAACGCTAAGCGATAAGCTGCCTTTTCAGGCATAACTAGAAAGTCCAGAGGACTTTAATAAACCTCGGAAAGGTTAAGCACGGAGGCTGTAGTGTAGAACCGTGGAGCGGTTAAGCCTAGAGGCAGAGTATGTACCTGCAGGAGATGTTAATACCAAACAATACACATGCATATATGACTGGCAGGCAAGAGAACCGACAAGCGAGTAAGCAAGCAAGCGATCATCCAAGCGAAGCCAAGTAAGCTGGAGCGAAGCTAATGTACAACACTAGATGCTATCACGCTCGGCGTGATTACTGCTAACAGCACAGCTAATCGCACGTGTCGCAGCATGCATATAAACGCCATTCTACCGCTCACGGTGTACAGCCGTGCTCAAAGGGTAACTACGCTCAAACGGAGTTAGCGGTAAAGTGCTGACGCTAGGTCCATTTATCAAGCGTAACATATAGAAACTCCAGAGGACTTTAAAACCTCGGAGAGGTTAAACCTGAAGGTTATAGTAAAACCATAGAGTGGTTAATATGAAGGCTGAGCAAGTACCTGCAAGAGTGTTAGTACCAAACAGCACAAATATAAAACCATCCACACTATTACAGACAATCATCACATTGATAAAAATACATCCCACCGGTACAATCCACATGCCCACAGAATACAAAAATACACTCAACCAATACCGACACACAGTCCAAATACAATAGTTCCAGAATACATTATGAAATATAAGAAAACCTATCGAAGCGGGGTACCCAAACAAAGCGAGAACACTTGCCTAAAAAATCTTCAAAAAAACACCGCGAAATCCCGAAGTCCAAAACACGAGCACACCACCATCAATATCTTAATACACATACACACACACACATATTTAGAGAGAGAGAGAGATTAAGGGAGAGGAGAGAGAGGAGAGAGAATAGAGGAGAGAGAGGGGCCACGGCCTGGCCTGGCCATAGCTCACGACCAGGAAAAGGTGAGAGCACGGGGGGGGAGAGAGAGAGTAGAAGAGAAAGATCCAAAGATAGAAGAGAAAAGAACAGGGAACATAAAAAAAAAAGAAAAAAGAAGGAAGAAAGAAAGAAAGAAAGAAAGGGAGAAAAGAGAAGAAGAGAAAGGAAGGAAGAAGAGCTGGAGCACAGCCGACCTGGTAGCCGGTCAGGCGGCACCGCCGACCAGGTCGGCGACGGCCAGAGGGCTAGGGAGAGGAGAAAGGATAATATAGGGTGAAGTTCGTGATGGTGGTGATGATGGAGTTTGGTGGTGGTGATGTTTTTGGTTGTGGATGAAGTGGTGGAGATTGGGTGGTGGTGGTGATGGATCAAGTGGTGATGTGGTGGTTGATGTGGTGGAAATGGTGGTGGTTGATGTGATTTTGGTGGAATTGGTGGAGGTTGTGATGAGGAGGAAGAGGTAGATGGTGATGGAGCTTGTGTTGAAGGAGAATGGAGGGAGTAGGAGGAGGTTTTGGTCGTCGGAGTAGGGCCCGCCGGTCATGGAGGTGTCATCCAGGTCACCGGCAGGGTGGAGGAGGGCGCTGGCCAACCGGAGAAGAAAGAGAGAAAGAGAGAGAGGGTAAGAGATTAGAGAGAGAGAGAGAGACACACACACACACACAGAGAGAGAGAGAGAGAGAGAGAGTGTGTGTGTGTGTGTGTGTGTGTGTGTGTGTGTGTGAATTAGAGATTGAGAAGGAGAGAGCTAGAGAGAATTTAAGGGGAGGCGATAAGCTCACCACCGTGTGCAGGTGCTGGCAGAGACCTGCGTTCGGGTCCAGACCCGAATGCGCGTTTTGGGGTGGAGAGGAGGTCCGCGTTTGGGAGGAAAGAGAAAGAGTGGGTGGGATATTTTGGGGGGACTTTTGTATGGTGGAGAAAATTTGAGAAAAGAAAAGAAAGGAAAAAGAAAAAGGACAAAGAATAAGTTGAGGAGAAAAAAATTGAAAAATAGAAAATATAAAAGAAAATATCTGGATAAAACTCCGAAATCTGGGAAAACACCAGAAAAGACCGAAAAATGAAGTAATTCGGAACGATCCCAAAAAAATTTCAAAAATAGAAAATATTATTTTAAAATACATGGTGAAGTTACATTTCAGAAATTAAATCTTGTTTTCAAATTAAAAATTCTGGAATTAACCGGTAATACCGGCCGACACCAAATCCAGTCGAGTTTTGATAAATTCAGAAAAAATTTCAAAAATACATTAAAGTAGAAAACGTGATTCTAAGAGATAATATGAAAGTAGATTTTATAAATTCACCTCCATTTGTAAATTAAAAGTCCTGAAATCGACCAGCGATATCGGTCGACACCGATTTTGAAGATTTGTAATTTAATTCGGAAAAAATTCAGAAAATCATGAAAAATATAAAATATTAGAAAACGAAGTTTGAAATTGAAATCGCTTAAATCTGACTATCAAAAAGATTAAATTAAGCAGTATACTGGGATCGGGTCCCCGGTTCAGACTAGGGCTAACTTTATGTCTGAGAATCCGGATCCGATACCAAGCAGTGATATAATAATCATAAAATAAAAATAAATACGAGGAAATATCGAAATAATATGATCAGAAAATAAGAACACACATCTGAGTACGTATTCTGTGAATGGGGTGTTACAACATCTCAAGATCAAGGCCCATTGGTTCTTTTCGTAATATTCTCCCTCACCTGAATAATATTTGTTTCCACTTAATCTAAACACGTCATATGAAGAGACCTGCAACAATCCATACGGCCCCACAATATTGCTCATTTGTTGCCACTGAATATACTATTTTAAATTTAGTTGCTCCAACACAAAAAAGACCCGCTTCTTTACCTGTCTCTTTGTTGCTTGACATCAAACAATGGAAGGCCATGAAAATATAAAATCTTTATTCCTGGCAATTCAAGAATCAAATATGAAAATTTAAATCAGAGTCCCAACTTTTTCTCAATACATAAAGAAAATTTCGAAGCCTATAAAAGACGAGTCACATGCTACCACAGTAAAACAGATATATTTTAGAATTTAACCGTAGCAAATGAAACTTATCACATAATTGGTCCTACTGTTTCATTTTGTTTCACCAAATCTTCTCTTTATCCAATCGGCATGTAATCCATAACTAATCATTTCAAACCTTGATCCTTCATTGGTTAGACCGTTCGTGCTAATAACGTATTATAAAATTAGAGGAATGAGACAAACAATCAAACAAAACTATTTTGCACCCAATGTAAGTGCAGAGAGAAATCTTTTTTTTTTTTTTGCATTTTATTCAATCAAGTAGACACCAATTTATACGTACACATGAGAGAGATGAAAAGACATTGGTTACGAACTCTTAATCATGGACAAATCAAAAGGCATATGTTACATAATTAATGGTGGGAGTTGCATAAAGAAAATCAAGAGGTGACTGCTACATGATTAATGATGGGAGGTGCACGGGCCTGTTTGGTTAAGGGTGGAAGTGAGGAAGTGAAGAAGTGAGGAAGTGGTAATAGTTCCCTTTGGAACTTGGGAATTGGTTAGTAAATTTTTCGGTGTTTGGATGTTATTGGGAAGTATGGTTTAGAAAATGTTATGTCTTTTCAGGCGTTTGGATGGTAATGTGAAAGTGGAAGTGAAAAAGTTGACCACAAAGTTGACCGCAAAATAATACTAAAATAAAAATTAATTAAGAAAATTAAAAATTACACCGTAATTAGAATGCAAGTGAGATTTACATGAGCAAAAAATTAACTGTTTTGTGCTACAACTTATTATAAATGAGATTTACATGACCACAAAATTAACTGTAGCACTCTGAAAGTGAGGAAATGGTTGTGTAAAAGTGAAAAGAGAAAAGGAAAAGAACCTTTTCCATTTTTTTTTTCCGGCGTTTGGATGAACAGCGAAAATGAAAAAGACACTTCCCACTTCCTCACTTCCACCCAATTCCTTGAATCCAAACAGGCCCTGTACACTCATATCTATCGTTATTTATGATAATTACCTAATTTTATATATTATTAAAGCTGACCTCGTAAGTAGTTACCTACATAATTGTTTGAGCTTGAGCTAGATAAAGCACAAGCATGCTAGATTTCTCAACACGCGCTCTATATGCACCTGAAATAAATTTAAATTTTACACTAAAATGTAGACTGAATGCAAGTTTGAATTACAAAAGAGTATGCACTGAAAAAGAAATGATAACGAGATTGAGATCTGCCATTTATTAATTATTTAATAAACAGATGTAGTGGAAATTGGAGATTATTAAGTACAAATTTAATATTAACACAGCCAGTAGAATTAATTGAACTATATTTTTGTCTATTTTTGTATGAACTCATGTAAACGAAAATAATTATATACTTGTTTAGTATAGAGAAATATTTTTCCTACCCACTTTCAATATACACATTTTCTACACAAGAATAATCTGTGGGTCAAAAAGAAATTAATGACATTCAAGGGGACTGTAGACAAGCGTGTAGGGGAAAAAAAAAGACCGTAGAGATCCAAATATTTTATTTTTCTCCTTTCTTTCGATTTCGATTTGCAATGGAAAAAAAAGGAAAAAGAAAAAAAAAGACCTTAAGGAATTTGTAATAGGATCACAAGAGCTGTACTTTCAAAGATTTGAAGGATTTTTATTCTCAATCCAATTTGTTCCTCGATCCTTTATAACTTGTCACAATCAAAAGAATTTTCTTAATAAAGTCAGCTATTATTGGCGCTGAAATGCTAATTTATTGTTATTTAAGCGAAGAATATTTTATGTGTCTTTTCTTTAAAAGCCATCTTTCTTTTTCTGATTGCAGATAATGCAGCAGGAAATATTGACCGAGGGCCTAAAAAAGAGCATGTCGAATCTCTTTGATGGAAGCATAAACGATTTTCTAATAGCATACTAACAATTTGTACTTTTCTTGTTAGATTAATTAACAGTCAGTTATGGCTCTAATCCTGTAAACAACTAAATTAATGACATTGTTGACGCGGAACGGGGAAGCGAACGACGCCGGTTAAATCTCGTCCTAGCGCTAACGAACCCTCAAGTGAACTTTCAGGTAGAAACGTATTCGAATCCAGTAGCACGACACTCAAATCCACGAGCAATTTACTCGAATTCACGAGCAAAAGATAACAACTCGAATCCACGAGCGATAGAAGAGAATAAACTCAATTTTATTAATCAAAAGTTAGATAAAACATGATTACAAAATAAAGAATGCAAAGGCTTTTTTAAAGGCTTACAATTGAATACTACTCCTACTTGGAAACTATAACATATTTCTAAAAGAAAATAAAAAGTTAAAAGAGCTCTAATCTATCTAGGAAATCTAAATTCAAAATCAAGAAACAGAAAATCAATCAAAATCTAATTTGGACCTAAAACATAATAATAAATAAACTCAAGCTTAGGCTGTTACGCGTCGAGCGGTCGACCGCTGGCTCTGCTCAGCATTGTCAGTCGACCGGGCGGTCGACCGGCTTTGAACCTGAACTCTCTGTCCTTGCACCTTATTCTGCCTGGTCGACCGGGCCACTGGCACCTAGCCTTGCGCTTCTGGTCTTTGTCAGGTAGTCGATCAGGCGGTCGACCGCTGTCTTCAGTTTGTTTTCCCGACCACCTCGATCGAGACCTGGATCTGGTCCGCTATTGGGCCTGAATTCTCGGCTCTTCTCTCCTACATCATTCTCTCTCTCTCTTCAAAAGAACTCGTTCTCCAGTTCCAATCAAGAGAACGATGCATTTTGTAATCTTGAACACACTCATTATGCAAGAAAGGATCCTCGAAATCATGAAGAATAAACGTACCATGATGTTGATTATATTTCATAAGTGGTAAAATTTCAAAAAACTTGTCTTGCACAACTCTTTTGTACTCTTCCAGTGGTTTGTCGACCTCCTCGGGAATTTCAACAATTGGAGAAACTTCTTCTAAAACAAGACTTCGCTTTATTTTCTTTGATTCCACAAAGAATTCGCCTTGATTGCATATGTGCATGAGTTGTGGCTTCTCTTCTTTTGGACTAGGAATATATGGCATAGGCTTTATGACTTCATTAAAAGATTTTGCTTGGCTAATAGTCGCTTGAAGGTTTGATGAATTTCTTTTGGTTGACTGCTCTTCAACTTGTAGTTACTGATGTGGCTCTGCAGTCTTATTTGACCGATAATATCTCATGAATGGTCGGGGTCAATTCTCCATCTCTTATTCCTCCAAAGCAAGACCACGAGCTTGTAAAAAATCTTTTCATCTGTCATCAAGTTCTTATTGATGGTTTGCCTTGGTGAACGCGGATATTTTGCAACTGATTCCACCATACTGCTGCTCTTCCTTTAAGTTTATAAGGTACAAACTCGACATAATCCTCCATGGGAATATACTCAATGTCAAACAAATTATAAATTTCCTCAATCCAAAGCAATGTTGACTCAGCATCAAGATTTCCATTAAAAGAACGGATCTCAAACTAATCAAAATTTGAGTATCCTCCTCCTTTGTTACGGATAGAATTAGAAAACCTATCTCTTCTACTAGGTTTAGATAATCCACCTCTCCTATTAGAGTTAGGATTCGCGAACTTCCTTCACTTTCCATGGAGAATCCTTTCATCTTCATAATCATCATGGTAAAAATAGTTGGGGCGTCGCAATTTCTCCTCATAGGAAAATTCAATAAATTGAGGATGTTATAAAGTGTACCTTCATGGTGCATGATGTGGTGATGGTTGATGTAATGGTGGTTGACATGATGGTGGTTGTTGATTGACGATCATGCCCGCTTCAATACATACTATCGGTTAGGCTTCAATCATCAATCTTGAAGGACATCCTTTCGATCGCTTGGTCCAAATGATCCAAGGTAGATTTGATGGTGCAATCTCTCCTTTCAGCAGTACCCCTCCTTGCAGAAAGACCTTGCAATCTATCGTTATCTCTTGCCATCGTCAAAAAGTAACCGTAACTCTCATACCAATTGACACGGAGCGAAAAAGCGAACGGGTTAGATCTCGTTCTAGCGCCAACGAACCTCGAAGGGAACATTCACGTAGGAACATAGAGCGTGTTTGTTTCGCCGCAAAACGCAAGTCGTAAAACTTCTTTTCCATTTTCCGTTGTTTGTTTCGCTGAAAAACAAGTTGCAAAATGCAACTCTTCTTTTCCCACTTGCAGTTGCTACAGTTAAATTTGTGGTCATGTAAATCTCACTTTTACACTCATATTTTCCCACTTGCAGTTGCTACAGTTAATTTTGTGGTCATGTAACTCTCACTTGTAGTACACTTACAGTTCAAAACAGTTACTTGATAATCAATAAATAATTTAATATTATTAAATATTTAATATTTTAAATAGTGTTCAATTTCTTATTTAATTATTTTTTATTTTTTATCTTTAATTTTTTTATTGTTTTTAATATTGTTTTAATATTTAATATTTTACTATTTGCATTTAATATTTTATTTAATATTTTATTTAATACTTTATTATTTTATTAATACTTATTCCATTTTTTATTATTTTATTTAGAGTTAATATTTTATTAATATAACAATATTATACTTAATATAAAATTACTATATATTTAATTATTTATTTTTTAATATAAAAAATTACTTTATTAATTTCATAATATATTTTATTATTATATTAATATTTTATTATGTTAATATTGTAATAATAATTCAGTATAATAATACTATAATGATAATTTATTATTAAATTATAATTATATTTTACTTTGTTAATTTTATATTTCTATAATATTACATAATATTATAATAAAATTTATATTATATAATTTTCAACTACTTTTAATATTATAATATTATAATTATATTTTATTATTGTTGTAAGATTTTTTAATATTTATATTTTATTAGTATTCTTAAAATTTTATTAATGTTCTTTAGATTTTCTTAAAATTTTATATTATTTATTTAGTTAATATTTTAGTAAATTTTTACTATTTATACTAATATTTTATTAATATTATTGTTATAAATAAAATATTAAGATTATTAATTTTTTATCTCAAATTTATTAATACAATTTAATTTGCAATAGTAGATTTAATTTAATAGTATTTATAATATTTAAATCACTGCTACAGTTAATTTTGTGGTCAACTTTTCCACTTACACTTTTACATTAGCAACCAAACACCGTAAAACGCAATATACTTTACCATTTACACTTTCACTTTATCAACCAAACACTATAAAACACAATATACTTTTCCATTTACACTTCACTTTATCAACCAAATACCGTAAAACACAATATATTTTCTCTGCTACAGTTCACTTTTTCCATTCTCATTTTACGACTTGCGACATTTTGCAACGAAACAAACAGACCCATACTCGAATCCATGAGCACGACACATGAATCCATAAGCAAGAGATAACAACTCCAATTCACGAGCAATAAGGAGAGAATAAACTCAATTTATTAATCAAAAGTTAGATAAAAAATGATTACAAAATAAAAAATAAGGACATTTTTATAGGCTTACAAAAGAATACTACTCCTACTTGAAAACTATAATTTATTTCTAAAAGAATTAAAAGAGTCCTAATATATCTAGAAAATCTAAATTCAAAAAAAAAAAAAAAAAAAAGTCAATCAAAATCTAATTTAGACCTAAAACAGAATCCTAAATAAACTCAGGCTTGGGCTGTTACACGTCAGACAGTAAACCGGGCGGTCGATCACTGGCACTGCTAAACATTGCCGGTCGATTGGGCGGTCGACCATCTTTGAACCTGAACTCTCTGGTCTTGCGCCTTGTTCTATCAGGCCGATCGGGCGGTTGACCGGGCCACTGGCACCTGATCTTCTGCTTCTGATTTTTTTTCAGGCAGCCAACCGCTATCTTCAATTGGTTTTTCCGGTCAATCGGGCGATCGACCGAGACTTTAGTCTGGTCCGTTGTCGGGCCTGAATTCTCGGCTCCTCTCTCCTACATCAGTTGTTTAGAGTTATTTTGATTTGACCTCCGACATTTGTTGAACAGCAAAATTTACAGATAAGAATCTGCAAGAAACAGGAAGAAATCAGAAGCTGAACAATAAAGCATTTAGAAAGGTTTGATCTCAAAACTTTTTGGAGATTGCTTGATTCTTGGAATAAAAATAAGGCAGGAACTGTGATTCATTTGGGAGGTGAACTGATCTCATCCATGATATACACTTTTTTACATTGAAGATGGAATAATTTCTCATAGCTGCATTGCCAGAGGACTGTGTACAATAAATGAAGTGAAAATTGCGAATACAAAATATACAAATTTCTTTCTCTACAAGTTCATTCTCCTGCTGCTGGCAGACCTGCTATTTCTCTCAATGGCTTCCAAACAAACTTTCTCCTGTTCATCATTCAACATCATAGCAGAGCAAAAGAGATGCAGAAACTAATTATAAAACGCGGTTGTTATCTTCATCGGCTTTAAAATTTTAACAGATCAAGAAGAAAGATTACCAGTTGCCGCATTCTGCAATGACCTTAACTTTAGGGCGAAGCGTTGGGAGCAATGCGAGAAACTGCAGCTCAGCCTTGGACAGGACCTTAATTAAAGATATGGGTGGAATGAGATTAAATTAAGAAATTAGCTAGTGATGTTGGATTAATTGATGAGAAGAATTTAAATTTAACCTTGGCTTCGATTATCCATACAACGAGCCCTTTCGAGTCTGGAGGCAGCAAGGAAAGCCTGTAATCAACCTCAGGTGGGAAGTACCATCTTGCAATTGGCTGCCTTCCAAGATGAGGCTGTTCTTGTTTTTGTTCAAGTCAATTCAGAGAAAAATGTTAGTAAGCAAATTAAATTCTTCACTAGAAAATGTTGACAGGGAAAAAAAAAAAAGGATCAGATTGCAAATTACTAGTCTTCGAGGCTCGTGGAAGTCTTCTTACATGTATTTGATTTTTTAAATGTTGGCACAAGTGATAGCAAATAAAATAATTAATTTTAGAATGTGAGCAGGAAAAATCCTCAAAAAAACACATGAAAGGCTACTCTTCAACAATCATCAAGCATGCCAGAACATTACTATGCATATTCATTTTAATTAATCGTTATAAATGAACGATGACTCCTCTTGCATTTAAATAAAACATGAACAGAGATTAAGATTCAAAAATCGACATTAATTAAAAGAAGAAGAAAAAACAGCTCAGTATTTTCCAGTACCTAATACAGCCGCCACGTGACTAGGTTTGCTGATATGTATTAAGGTACTAAATTTTAAATAAACTCAAATAACCTGGATAGATGTGTTGGAAGTTGACTTAATTTTTTTTTAAACACAACCTTGATGTGCACAAATTTGATTAGAGATTTTTTTATAGTCATCAAAGTTTTGACTTTGGCTCAAGTCAACATCAGCAAGGCATGTTCCAGCTTACTTGATAACCATCTTAGGAAGTAAACCTGTTAGCAACTCAAGAAATTTGTGTCTGACAATGCAAGTCTGTTTATATAAAAGCAAGCAGAGGTAGGTTTGTACATAAACTAAGATTCATCATGTCAATCACCAAGCTTCTTCTATAAAAAAAAAAGTATAATGTAGTTCGATGATAGAGCTCAAACATTAAGTTTTTTCTTAACTCGATAGTATTAAAATTCTAGTGGTGGCATCAAAAACCCAGATAGATATGATTTCATATTTTCAAATATTTTCATCAGGTCAGTATCTTCCTCATAGATTGAGACCTGAATTTCTAGAAAATGCGGCTGTATCTTTTACTAGTATAGATATCTTTTTCGAGGGAGCAAATAGATCTTCAATAATTACAACCTCAGTATTTTGAATGGCACTTTAGGATTGCAAAATGATAGTTGGACAATAACAAGGGCATTCCTTTTACTGGTCCGGGGGAAAGAAAGAAAATCACACATACACTCGTCCCACATACAGCCATTCAGCAAAGCCAATACGTAACCCTAGTCCGCGGGTCAGGTACATGTACCGTTGCCCACTGCAATTTGAAAGTAATTTAAGACAAATTTTGAGTTATTGGCAATAACAACTTAAAACCAATTTCTTCTTCTTCCTCTATTGTCCTGCCCCTATATCATTCCAAACTGCCACACACTCCTGGCCTACAAGTATGACAGGAAATTTGGTTTGAAGCCCTGTTTTGATCTACAATAGGGCCCCTAAGGCCCCCCAACCCCCACAAAAAAAAAAAAAAAAACCCACCCCAAAAAAAAGTTCTATTTATCACCAAAACAGAGTAAGGGTCAAATGGGGCACCTTTGTTATGGAGGTTGAGTTCCATTTAATCTTAATTAGAATGATAACCATTTAATCTTAATTAGAATGATACAACTTCCATTTACATAGAGTTATCGGAAAAAATATGTTTACATCTTACGCCCCATCAAGCTGAATGTGGACAGCCAGTGTGAAGCTTGCCATGAATAAAGCAAAAAACACAAAAATACAGTAGTTTGAAACTCAATTTGATACTTTAGCAGCTTGTTAGCAAAGAGTAACATGCTTCCTGAGAATTGGCAAGCACAGTTAACAGCATATGCTATACACAGACGAGTTGGTGTCAGATACTAAAGAACACCAGCAAGCCGTGAAAAACAGAGAGATGTAGTAAAGGATCATTCTCATTGACAGATAACTTGGAGCCGCGAACAGGAGTAGCAACTGGTTTAAAATTTTGGATAAAGCAACAAAACCCTTTGTCTGATGTTTCCAACTTTTTTTTACTAAAATTGTTACTAAAATGCCAATTAAATCCCATGGAAATTTATTTAACTAATATTAGATGGAGAACTGAATACATTACTATAAAAATGACAGGAACAGATATGCACGGAATAAGATAGTTGGAGAAAAGAAGAAGAGTGTAAATTGCATTGTGGCTAGATTATGTGGAGATTGACTACATGTATAATAAAGTTTAAGAATATGAAAAAGAACATATTTGAAATCGAAGCAGTACATGTATTCTACTATAGTATGTTATGAAGATAAGAAACTTGTTGATTGCTAAGTAACATGTTGGGACAAATGTGATATATTTCTAACAAAAAATATAAGCATTAAAGAATAAGCATCACAATATAGCATTAAAGCATTAAATAGAAGATATCGGCAAGAAAGAAAGAGAGAAAAGGGAGGGAGAGAGTCATCAAGATAGCCGTGGTGGAGATTTTCTGCCGTGAACGATCAGAGGGTCGATCCATATCACAAGCGAGACTAGAAAAGTGAGGAGTGTGTGAATAAGAGTGATGCACAACCCAGAAGAGGAGAGACACAAGATTTTTTTTATGTGAAAACCCAAATCGGAAAAAACCACAGGGAGGAGGAGATTCTATTATAATTCTCAAGTTTCAGGAATTACAGAGAATTTGTTAGTATGTCCTGAGTTAGGATCGATTGGAGGGAAAGAACCCCAATCTCGTTGGAGGAGCAAGTCTTACTTATACTGAGCTATTGGCATGGAGGTGGATGTAGTGCTGGCCAGATTTTCATAACTGCACGATCTACATGTATGGATTTGTTGTAACGACCTTGATTATTGGCATCAGACTGTTGAGATCGCATGCAGAAAATCTCTCCACTGTCCATAACTGCCCGTGCTAGGGAGTGTTATACATTATGAATGTGGGAAAGAAATAAGAGGCGTAATTGCAAATGGATATCTCAGTGGTCGTTGTTGAAAACTTCTAGAGTGAAATCAAAAGCCTTGGACTATAGATGACTTCAGACGGATAAAGTCTTCGGGGTTGGAGGTTACTCCGGAATTACTTGAGACAGCACAACTTCCGAGGTGAAAGAGTCTTCAATATGAAAGTTGATTTTTGTGCGGTCTAAAGTGATTCTGAGGATGTGGAGTGGCGGAGGTCTCGAGACAGATTAAGAGTTGTTGATGTCTCTGGGGGAGGCTTTAAATTGTATGAACATGTGTCATCATCTTGAACGGGGTCAGTTTTTGACCACTACAGATGGCCCCGCTCTTTCATTTGCCAGAGCCTATAGGAGGGAAGTTGAAAGAGCGGAGTTGGTGGAGATCTTTAAATGTCATAACTTCTTAATGTCTGAGGGAGGATTTAGATTATAAATGTGAATCTCTTGAATTGACTTAGAGATCATGCGGCTGGCTGACAGCTGGCACGTCAATCGATTAGATTGCTTGAAATCTGTAACTAGTGTTTCTTTGAATCCTGGCGTTATAATGACTGGGGATATGGTTCCTTGCTCAGGCGGCGATGGTTGATCTGCTGTTGATTTGGTTGACCGAAAATTACGGGTTGTAGACTGACTTTTCGGGAATTGAGAATTCAAAGTGAAGACGGTTTGACTTCTCCTCCCTCTATAAATAGAGTGGAGTCTTTTGGATGGAAATCACATCTGTTTTCTTCTCCATTAAAATCCTTTCAGGTTTGTTGCTATGCCTTCCCCCTTCTCATCAGGTGGAAGAAGGAAAGCAAAGGGATGGGGATGGAGGAAATGACATGTATGCCTTCGCTGTTTGGGGGCCTGGCTGGCATGATATGTCAGTCATGGTGATTAGTCCGTCACAAAAAAATCAATCATCGTAATTGGGCGTCACTATCAGGGGCAATATGGGGGGTTTTTGCTTCAAGTCGGCTTGACCGTCTAATCTCCGACTGAATCGGTCTGAGTCCAACCTCGAGGCTTGGGTCCTTTTCTGATAGCGCGTACGAGGTAGGAGTAGGGATTGTCCTGGGTGGTTACAAAGACGGATGCGACTCCACGATAATCTTGCTTGTTTTAAAGTCTTCATTCTGATCGAACACCGCTGCCTCGTGCTAGGAGACTCTTCTTGTGACGAGCAACAGGAGGGGAGCATGAGGGGTGTTTTCATCGGGACGTCACAATGAAAACCCTTTCTTCTGGAGCCAGACTTCTTCGGTACAAAGGGTCGATGGTGAGATATCATCACTTGCTTATGTGTCTTGGAGGTTCCATCATGATCACACATCGCTGCCTTATATGCTTTGTCAGAGTACATCAGGCTTCCTCGGAGGCATGTTTTAAACGGAGAGGAGAAGGTCCATCATCTGAAGACCTTACTTTTGTGAAGAGCTTCTTTCGGGGTCTTTTGGACAATGGTGTGAGCAATAAGACTCTGCTTTCTGACGAATGTTCTCCGGAGGACATGCTCTCGAAGTTTGAGGTGAGGCTGTACATAGCGGCAGGATGGAAGGATCGGGTCGGGATCACCTATATTTTTTTCAGAAAGGTATAAACATTGAATTGTAATACAGTTTTTGTATTACTCTTTAGATGTAATCAAACATATATTTGAAGGAATGAATTCGGAATGGAAAGACTTTTCAGAATAGAACATATACAAATGCCTTTGGAATGGAAATATTTGTTTAGATCTTGCGTGGATTGATTTACCGTTGGTCTTGTGCGTAATCTATCATGTCTCCTCGGAGTGCTGGTCCTTTAACTTCAGGATGTTTAATTTGGCATGCGGACGGTTTAATAAGTCCACAGTGCTGTTCCCGGTAAGGGTAGCCCCATCAGCGGTACTTGTGAATTTTTGGCTTCTGAGTGGGAAAAATCCCAGCATTGGAGTTGGATTCACGTACGCTTCCGAGTGGGAGTTTGATCCATCAACGAAACTGTGAACTTGAAACTCTGAGAGGGAAAAATTCCTACAACAGAGTTGGGCCAACGAGTGGGAGAAATCCAAACAGCGGAGTCGGGCCTCCGAGTAGGAGGAATCCCAGCAGCGGAGTCGGGCCTCTGAGTTGAGAAAATTCTAGGACTTTGAGTAGGAAAAATCTCACAGCGGAGGAATGATGTGCACATAAGTATGCAATGGTACAGCTCAAATTAAACGTTAGATGCAGCATAATAAGAGCTAATGAAAGGTGTAAATTAAATAAATTGGGTTGACAAGGCTATGTACACTTAACTTCTAACCGCACGAAACTAGTACGTCGAGGGGATAATCAAAACAAGAAAACTCTCGTGTATACATCATATGTCTCGTGCAGTTATAGGCTAAACATACATAACTATGCCATCTCAGGGTGAGTAACACATGCAAACATTCACAGAGGTGTTCGGATAATACCTGGGTGATTATGTCTCTCCAGTATATTTGATGCTTCTAGCTTGTAATCACACGAAACTAGTACATCGAGGGGAAAATCCAAACAAAAAAAATCCTCATGTATATACCATATGTTTTATGCAATCATGGGCTCTCCGGAACGCTTATCTGCAAATTATGAAGAGGCCTGAAGTGGGGGTATCACTTGACAGAATGAATGCATCGACTCCGAATGGGAGAAATCCCATCAGCGGAGTGGCGATCCGGACCTCCAAGGGGGAAATCCTAGTAGCGAATTGAGCCTCCGAGTGGGGAAAATCCCATCAACAGAGTCGGGTTCACAATTGCTTCATAGGGACCTGAAGTGAGAGTACAACCCATCGACATGTTGGATGCGCCTACGCCGAGTGGAGGATATCTCAGCAGCGGAGTGGCGATCTGGTATGGACCCAACAAAGAAAAACTATATGGGGTTCATCCACCCGTGAGTCGGATGAGAGAAACCCTATGCTAGTGTTTGTATTTTCGAGTGGGAGAAATCTCATCAGCGGAACATCAAATGGGGGCTCTGAGAGGAGAAAATCCCCATAGCAGAGTAGGGACTCCAAGTGGTAAAAATCCCCATAATGGAGGGTTTCGATTCACATAGGCTAAACGAGAAAGGGCTCGTAGGCAAGTCTGTGTTACCATCTCCAAGTTGGGGAAATCCCATCAACGAAGGACCGACTGAGTGGGGAAAAATCTCAGCAGCGGAGTAGTTCTGAGTGGGAAAATCCCATTAACGAAACGTCTAGACACAGTCCTCCGAGTGGGGGAAATCCCATCAGCAGAAGCACCGACTCCGAGTGGGAAAAATCCTAGCAATAGAGTAGTTCCGAGTGGGAAAAATCTCAACAACGAAACGTCTAGCTTGGAAGGACTGTAATGGTTAGGAACAAAAATAGCATTTTATTCAATATTGTAATGGAATACATGAAACTGAAATACAGAAAATGGAAGGGATATGAGTACTGGCCTGTCTCTCGGAGATGTGAAATCACTCAATTGCGTTGTATTGGGTGATTAAGTGTTGTGGCTGGGCAGGCAGTGGAGCGTTAAGCTGTCTGGATTCAGAGGCTACTTCGGTAGTGAGGATGTGCTTTTTGAGAAAGCCTTGTTAAATTAACTCTTTCAGGTACTTGCGGAGGGCCCAATAGTGGATGATCCTATGTCCTTTACTGTCATGATAGGAGCAATATTCTTGCTTGGGAAGTGTGGGATCGTATCGGATTGGTCTCGGGTATCTAACGCAGGCTGGTCCTTGACGGTGTTAGAGACCTCGTTGATGGAGAGTCTGACAAAGTGAAATGTTGTTCCGTCCCGGAAGGCTCGGAGTGGGGTGGAGAGAGAACTGGGAGTGCTTGTTTTTTGAAGACAGGTTGTCCCTAGTTCTGATCTTGGAAATGGGCAGAGGCTTTGTGCGGAGAATTCGATTTTCCTCTGCCATCACCATGTTTCGCGGTATGGTTGAAGAAAGTCTTCATGACCTCCTTCAGCTGCATGTAGGGCTGAGCTCGTAACAAGACATCGCTTATCCGAGTGACGTGCTTTGGGAGGTGTTTGTAGAGGGAGTAAGACTTGCAGCCCACTGATGAATGCGAGTGCAGAGGCCTCTTCGCCGCAATTGGGGACTTTGGCAAGCTAACTTTAGAAGAAGCCGATATATGATTTGAGGTTGTTGGTCTGCCTCATCTTGACGGAAAGGAGGTGATGGTTATTCTTCTTGGCCTCCCGGTGAAAGACGTACTGAGTGAGGAACGCTTCAACTACCTCTTCGAATAGGGAGAGAGCGAGACGGCAAAGAGTAGAACTAATCTGACGCCGCACCTTTCAAACTGAGAGAAAGGTGAGACACAAGAGTGGATCATTGCGAAAGTAGACTACCATCTTATCTTGAAAATGCCTGAGGTGTTGAACAGAGTCGCTCACTCCGGAGTAGTAGTAGGTCGGAGTATAAAATTTCCTCGGGAACTCGCATTTCAGGATATTTCAGAGAGGGGGGAGTCGGGGATTTTGGCAGCTGAAGACGTTACGTTACCTTGCAACTTGGCCTCTACAATCGTTCTCTGGATCAGCTCGTCAAAGGTTCAGAGGTCTAAAGATTCGTTGACTTTAGGCTCATTTTCTGAATGCGTCGATGGCTGGCTGTTATGAACGGTAATGATTTGAACTGGAATTGGTTGTTAAGCTGCCTCAATGCCTTCTGCTCAGAGATGGCATTTTCGCGGTCGAGAGTCGCCTGCTCCCGATCGCGATCTGATTAGGCTTGTTGTTCCTTCATTTATTCTTTCATGTCGATGAACATCTAAAGGAATTGACTTTTGTGCTGCTGCGGTGGTTGGACTCTAGCGGTTGCCCCCTGAGGCGAGGAAGAGCTAGTGTCTTCGATGATATGCGGCTGATCGATGGTTGGTGGAGGGATTGTGCCCCAGCGATACTGATGGCCTTGCCTTTGAACGTTACGTCGTTGACGGTTTACTTTCTTGGGGCCATCATCGATGTAGATGAGGCTTTTTGAGGAAGATTTTGAATTTTTAGGAGAGAGATCTTAAGTGTAGGGACCCAAATCTCAATTAAAGCACCAATTTGTGGTGAAAATTTTCTATCATGAACGATCGGACGGTCGATCCACAACGCAAATAAGAGCATGAAGTGGGAAACGTGTGAATAAGAGTGACGCACAACTAGAAAAGGAGAGAAACACAAGATTTTTTACGTGAAAAACATAAATCGGAAAAAAAAAACCCACGAGGACTATAATTCTCAAGTTTTCGGAATTACAGGAAATTTGTTGATATGTCCCTGAGTTAAGATCGCTTGGAAGGAAAGAACCCCCATTCTCGTTGGAGGAGTATGTTTACTTATACTGAGTTGTCGATATGGAGGCAGATAGAGTGCTGACCAGATCTTCGTAACTACGGGATCTGTACATATTAATTTGTTGTAACGACTGTAATTATTGGTATTAGACTGTTGAGATCGCATGTAGGATCTCGCCATTTTCCATAACTGCCCGCGCTGGGAAGCATTACACATCATGAACGTGAGAGAAAAAAGAGGCGTAACTGTAGACGAATATCTCGGTGGTCATTGCTGGGAACTTCTGGAGTGAAATCAGGAGCCTTGGACTGCAGATGGCTTCGGAGGGAAAGTCTTCAGGGCTGGAGGTTACTCCAGGATGACTTGAGATGACGGAGCTTTCGAGGTGGAGTCTTCGGTATGAAAGTTGATTTTGGTGTGGTCTGGAGTGATCCTGGGTGGATGTGGAGTGGCGGAGGTCCAGGACAGACCGAGAGATGTGGATGTCTCTGGGGGAGGCTTTCAATTGCATGGACAAATGTCATCATCTTGACGGGGATCAGTTTTTGACTACTACAATAGCGTACATGAGCGGGAGATGATAGAGAGGAGAGATCTCTAGGTTTCCTTTTCTTTTTGTTAGCGACCATGGAGAAAATTGTCCATAAGAGATTGACTAAAGATATCTAATAGATAAGATATTAACTAGAAGCATTTCTCCTCGAGCTTACTTCGGATCAAAGGTCCTAGTGGAGAAGTCATTTAGTAAAACTGTAAACGGCCTAGCAAAATGCATCTTCACAAGAAGGGCTTAGTCTAATATCTTTTGTAGATTTTAGATTGCATTTTGTAGAACATATTCATAATGATATGCCATTCCCCTATCCTCCATTTCAGTGGATCAACAATGTTATAGGTTTTATCATCGAAACTAAATAACTAATAGCATAATAGAAAATTGGAGATGTTCTGTATGACAGAAGGTCAAATTATATATAAACCCTAAAACACAATTTCTAAGTTTGGGTGCAAAGGCAAAAGATATTGATATGGCAATAAAGTGGTGTATGACAACATTTGATAAAGCCAATTAAAAGTCATCAATACAATCTATTTATGCCTAGAAAGTATGAAAATTTCAAATGTAGAGATGTGTCGTGTCGGACAGGTGTCGTTCACAATCCTGCTACTTTCTATTAATTTTTAGAATTTTGTTGTTTATTAGTGTGTCGTGTGGTATCATGCCCATGTCAGTGTATTTGTGTCCATGCCCCTGTTTTAAGGCGAGTCAGTCGAGATATCGGATGATAACTCGTTTTTTGCCTGCTGCCGATACGATATGGGAAAATCGTTCGCCCATATCATTTGCAATAAAAAAGGGCCGATATTTGAAATATCGGCCAATAAATAGCCCGATATCAGGCCCGAGATATCACTCGATATGAATTAACTTATTTATTGCACGACTAGGTACAAATGTACATTATTTTTTACCGTCTTTGCATGCATATTACATCATTTTTATTTGGTAGATATCTATGACACTAAATCAACTTTTAGTTATCAATATTTCATTATATATAGTGTCCAATATGAACGCCAGATATGCGCGTGTATCTTCGATATCTCCCTCGATATCCAATATCCGATATGAAAAATCCTCATCCGATACGATCTTGATATCCAATATTTAGAACTTTGGTCCGTACAATATGCACATCTCAAAATCAAGGTTTATGTTCAGCATTAGGCTTGAATTTGTATCCAAGAAAGTATGGCATCATCCAGAAGTGGAATTCTAGACCTTTCTAATGCTTTTAGAATAAACAAACATCATATATCAGAAATATGAGGGCTCTAAGTCAGGGTTCAGAAAGTCCCTGAACTTAATAGTATTATGAAAACTATGAGTAACATCATATAATTGATATCAATATTAAGAACAACAGCAATATCCTTTATAGAAATATCTTACAATTAATAAGGGGCTTTCGAGTGAGGCCCCACTCTCTCTAAAAAAATATCTTACAATTAATATTATTATCCTTTGGGTAAAATGTCCAAGATTGAATTTTCCCATCTATAAATGTTAATCATTTTATAGGGAGGTGAAAGATGAAAAGTTTTAAATGTTATTTCTTCAAGACACTTTCGCAAAGGTGTGACAAGTGAAGAGTTAATGACAAACAGGGGTAATATCATTCTCAGGAAAAGAAAAAAAAAAGAAGAAACGAACAAATAGAGGTAAGGTTGTAATGGTCAAAATTTAACCATCATCAGGATGATTACACGTGCTCAAGCAACCAAGGCTTCCTTCGAGATTCCGCAATCCCCAGAGTCTAACCCGGAGTCTCCACCACTCTTGACCATCCCGGAGCTACGCTCCGTCCCTAAGACGTTCTCGGTCCGGAGTCGCCTTCTACCATTCCGAGACCTCTACCTCTCTGGGTCCTTTCCACTCTGAGATCTTACTCATCCCAAAGGTCCCAGCTCCGAACCTGAAGCTCCAAAACATATCGTTCATAATCTCCGCCAATACTTATACAACTCCTTCCTCTCCCGTGTTCAAAACGTGTAGCGCCCCTATCAACGCAGACAGTTATAAACAGTGGCAGATTCTCCGGCATGCAAGCTTAACCGACCAGCACCAATAATCAACAAATCCTTCACGTGCAGATCATCCAGTAACAATAGTCCCTCAATTCCGCCTACATGACAACATCCATGTCAGGTATATATAGTCCTTCTCTAAGGAGAAGGGGATCGCTTCCCTAATCCTCTGAGCATACACATCACACAACACCACTTCAGGCAGTTCTCTGACAATGCACCAACACACCCGCAGTTGTCATCTGCATAGTACTTTCATCCACAGCCCCAGCGATTGACCTATGTCGGTTTTTCCATTCCATTGCACCGATTGTTTCTCACGCCCGAGAGTCTTTGCTGGCACCACAACGGTGCTCCTAATCTAAAAGGTGCCTTTTTCTATGTGTGCTCAGACATGTACCTTCCGGGGAGCTCCTCAAATCGTTTGTGGTGGGTTCGATTCATGGTAAACCAGTTTTTATCCACCACAAATTGGTACTTTCATTGAGAGTTGAGTCCATACTCAAGATCTCCTTCTCATCCAACTCAAAACCTTCCACAAAAAGCATCTTCCCTAGTGTCAATGGCCCGGAGAAAGCAAACTATCACCCGCAACGTTGTCCCATCAAAAGGCAAGACCAACACCACCGCTGGGAGCATGGTCCCCCCGCCTACCGTCGATCAATAATATGCTACCAAGGAAATAGTCTCCTCCGCACCTTAGGAGGCATTGCCAGCGTCCGACTGACACCGTTATTCGAAGGCCAGATCCTTTAGATGCTTGTCAACATGAAAGAGCAGATGAAAGATAGCAAGCCCAGCAGATCGTGACTGAGAGCAAGCGACCCTCGACCACGAGAGAGCCACCCATGAGCAGGAAGCACTGAAACAGCTTAACGATCAGTTCCAGACGCAGATCGCCACCCTCCAAAGAGTCCAGAAGCAAACGCAGCCGGAAGCGAGCCCAAAATCGGAGAGGCTTGGACCGATGGGCCCATCACAAATTCAAGGCAGCCCAGATCGACATAGCCCTCCACAAAGACTATTTTGACAACAAAGTTGATTCGCCTCATTTGCGAGCAGAAGCTAATCGCTGCCAGACTCGGAGGAAAATCAAAGAATCCTCTGATATCTGAGCCCTTGACGAGTTGATCCAAAAACAAATCAAGGAGGCTAAACTGCAACTCTGAAGCGGTCCAAAACAAACGCAGCTAGAGTCAACGACTCCCCTCTCTTCGAAGAGATCCTCGCGTGCGAGTTCACGAAGAAGTTCGCAACTCTAACTTTCGACTACTATTCCGGAATGAGTGACCCATTTCAACATATCAGGCACTTCCAAGATAAGATGGTGGTCCACTCCTGCAACGATCCGCTATTGTACCTAACCTTTCCGTCTAGTGAAAAGTGTGGTCTCGGATTGGTTATACTCCCTGCCGCCACATTCTCTCCATAATTTCGAGGAGGTAACCGATGCGTTTCTCACTCAATACGCCTTCTGCTGGGAAGCCAAGAGAAACGACCACCTTCTCACCGTCAAAATGAGGCAGGGTGACAGCCTCAAGTCCTACATCGGTTACTTTTAGAGCCAGCTGGCCAAAGTTTCCAACTGCGATGAGAATATCTCTACACTCGCATTCATCAGTAGGTTGCAAGTTTCTCACCCCTTGTACAAGCATCTACTGAAGCATGATGTCACTCGGATGAGCGAGATTCTATCCCGAACTTAGCCCTACATCTAGTTTGAGGAAGCAATGAAGAGCTCCACCAACTACTCTGCCAAACGCGGCGATGATGGCACCTGAATCAGGGCAACCCGCCTACTAGAAACAAGCGCTCCCAATTCTTTTGAATCTGCTCCGAGCCTTCAAGCCGAAAGAGCACTTAACTTCACTCAGGCTCCCCATCAACAAGGTCTTCAACCCCATCAAAGATCAACTATGGGTCAGATGCCCGAGACCAATCCGGTACGATCCTACATCTCCTGGAGCAGAATAGTATTGTTTCTATCATGATAGTAAAGGACACAAGACCGTCCACTGCTGGAGCCTTCAGAAATACCTGGAAGAGCTCGTCTGCTAGGCTTCCTCAAAGAATACATTCTTATCCCAGAAGCAGCCTCTGGATCAAGACAATTGAACGCTCCGTCGCCTGTCCAACCGCAACACATGATCACCCAATGCAAAACAATTGAGTGATCATGCATCTCTTATAAAATAGGGCAGTACATCTACAATCCCCCGTATTTCGATTATATTCCATGTGTTTCATTTCAATTATTAAATAAAATTATATTTTTTCCCAACCATTGCAGTCCTACCAAGTTCGCCGCTCTGCTGATGGGATTTCCCCCATTCAAAGATGACTGCGAACCCAACTCCGCTGTTGGGATTTCCCTCACTCGGAGTTCTTCCATCCGCTGCTAGAATTTTCCCACTCGGAGCTAAATGCTTGCACGTTCCACTGATGGGATTTCTCCCACCCAGAGACGACAACGCAAGGCCCGCCTACGTGCTCTTTTTCGATTAGCCTAAGGGCAGTCAAAACCCTTCGCTGCTAGCATTTCCCCCAATTGGAGTCCTCATTCTATTGTTGAGATTTTCCCCACTCGGAAGCTAATCGCTTGTATGTCCCGCTGATGAGATTTCCCCTACTCGGAGATGGTAACACAAGCGCCAGCCTACAGGCTCTAAGGGTCTGGCTCCAGTTCCTCCACTGGCGGAACCAGGAACCGCCGGTTCCAGAATCACCGATTTCAGAACCGGGGTCAGGTCAGAAGTAAGACAAGAATAACAAAAAAATTGAGCTATCCACTTTGTCCCTTGAAAAGAACCCACTGGGAAAGTGGAAAGCGATCAAGGGGGAGGAATCGACCTAGTTTGATCTAAGTGTGGGGAGGAGATGTGATATTGCACATTTATGTACTTATTTTTATTTTTCTTTGAGTCCATGAGTCTTGTATTTTTCTTTTAGTCAGTTGAGTCAAAAGTAGTCTTTTTATTTTACGAGTCTTTTATGTATCTTTTCTCTAACATATGTGTCAACTTCATTGTAAGTGATACAGGATAAATTAGGATGCATTCACATGCACATACAAGGAGTGTTTTGGTCATCTCTGCAGAGAGATTTTTCAATGCACTATGAGTTCTTTCTGATTCTAGCATTTCGTATTCACATTGTTCATCTTATATGCTTGATTCGTTTGATTATCACAATCACTTACATGCATTTATGTGTATTGTTGCTATATTTATGCGTGTGCATGAGTACTTAGTGTTGGCCCAGAAGCCTTTCACTCTAGTTTTGATGATGATTAACTCATGCAGTTATTGTTACTAATAATCTTGTGATATTTAGTTTCAGATATTTGATCAAGATATTAGTAAGTGATTAGCTTCAACAAAGGTGTTTTGGAGCTTTCACTTGATGATTCAAGAGCTCGCGCATCAAGATCACATCCAGCACTCGTTTGGAGTCAAGCTCGGTGGATCATTTTTGGATCGAGTCGACTTGGAGAAGGAGTTCTACAAGAAGACTTCGGTTTGTTTAGTTTAAGATTGTGTTTAGATCATTGTAAAGATTAGATAGTGTTGATATGCTCAAGTTCACAATATACACACACAAGTTTAAATTTTCATGTTTTGATTTTTGGTTTAACCGGTTTCGGTTTTTCATATATATGGTTTTCATGAATAGATAGAATCAAAACAAGTTTACATGGTTTAATGTATATTAGATTTGATCTATATACATCTATGCTTCTTCTATTTAGAAAAACTTATTTTGATAGTCTATTTCATGAGTTGGAGTTTTGTATTTAAACAACACTTATTTTTAGATTTCATGTCAAAAACATAGATATAATATCTTTCATGTATATTGGATTCTATCCATATACAATATGCTTCAAAGTTATTTAAATATCATGTTTTTGTATTTACATGTGTTTTGAAAAAATCGGATTTCCATTTCAAAAATTCAAGTTTTGAAAAATACAGATTTTTGTTTAAGGCAAATTTTCTATCTCACAAAAATGGTTCAAATTGTTTGAAATATGTGTTAAATTTTGGATTCTATCCATATACAATATGCTTCAAAGTTATTTAAATATCATGTTTTTGTATTTACATGTGTTTTGAAAAAATCGGATTTCCATTTCAAAAATTCAAGTTTTGAAAAATACAGATTTTTGTTTAAGGCAAATTTTCTATCTCACAAAAATGGTTCAAATTGTTTGAAATATGTGTTAAATTTTTGTCACACATATTTGTATTTCAAATATCTAATAAGAACTGATTTTTGTGGAATTTATGCGATTTTATGAGATTTAATAGAAGTCAAAAACCTAAGTTTTTAATCCCTAAAAAGATTGACCTGGCTGTCTGCCGGTCGACCGATCCGGTCGACCGACGTGCACAGGACGTGCACGCAGCCAAGGCTGGTGGGCTGGTCGACCGGGCGATCGACCGTCCAGAGAGCTCTGCTCTCTGGAAATGGCCCGGTCGACCGGCCAGTCGACTGGCAGAGAGCTGCTGCTCTCTGTATCCAGTCCCGGTCGACCGGAGGCACAAGAATTTCATGAGCAAAATTTTCTATCTTTCAACAAGTTTTTAAAAGAGTTTTTGTGCCAAAAGATTTGATCTTTATTTATTTTTAAAAGGGTTGAAAAAATCAAGAAAAGGAGAAGTCTTTGAGATTGGTTTTTGATCTTCATTTTTATATCTATTCTAGAAGTTTTCCCAAGAGTTTTTCTTTGTATTTTTTATTTTCAAACTCTTTATTTTCTCACACTTGAGCTATCATATCTATCCTATCTATTAGGATCTTGTTTTTGTGAGAAAAGATTAGTTTGTGGTTGTTGATACCACTAAGTGTTGTAACCCTCTTTTATTTGTGATATCCCTCTAGTGAGAGGTGATTGTGTTGATATCCCTCTAGTGAAAGGTGATAGTAGAGGTTGTGTTGGTATTCCTCTTAGTGAAGAGGTATTTGTGGTGTTGTGACTTTGTACCTTATCCCTCAAGTGTGAGATTGATATTTGTTTGGCTAAGTACCTATCCCTCTAAGTGTAGAGGTGATTGAGTTTGTTGGTATCCCTCTAGTGAGAGGTTGATCTTGTGTTAGCTTTGTGCCTAGCCTCTAGTGAAAGGTTGTATTGTTGGAGAGAGGAGTTGTGTACTCCCGATTTATATTTACTCAAATCCTCAGTGGAGGTTCACTGTGTGGGAAGTCCTGTGTGGACGAGTTAGTGAAAATCCTTCTGTGTGAAGGCGGGGACGTAGAGCTGGATGCTCGAACCTCGAAACATATCTTTATGTTTGCGTTTGATCCACTATCTCTAACTCTCTTTCTCTCATTGTGCATTGCATCATATTGTTCATATCACACACACACACACACACACACATATATATATGCATGCTTGTGTTGATTGTTTGTGCTCATACTTGTGTTTAACCAAGAGAGCTTCAGATAGCACCTCAACTCTCATTTAGAGGAATTTAGAGGAGTTAGTCCAGAGCCCTTCACCGGGAATTCGGCTACACTCTTTGGTTACACTAAGTGTGTCCAATTAGTTTTTAATTCCGCATCATTTGTCATTAGATTAGCCGTACACCTATTCACCCCTCTCTAGGTGTATTTTCACTTGGCACAATTTAGGTGTGGGGGGAGATTCATATTTGTTTTTAGGAGTCTTTTTATTTTTAGGGTCATTTTTGTTTTCTTTTAGGAATCTTTTTCTTGAAAAATTTAAAAAAATTACGAGTCTTGAGTCTTATTTTCTTTTTCTTTTTCTTTTTAAGAAATTTTGTAAAAAAAATACAAAAAGTTAGCTAATTTATAAGTGAACGAGGATCTATGAGTAGATTTTTAAAGAAAAATCGAGATGAAAGAGTCTTGGAGTCTTAAAGTAAAAAAGTAGAATCCAAAAACTAAGAAATCATCTAAACTTAGTTTAAGTGATTATATACCCAATAGCACTTACACTACTAGTTCATAGGCTTAGAATATTGAATACAAGTGGAATACTTCGAAAAAATGGTATAACAAAAAAAAAAGTTTTGTTTTGTGGCCTTAGTTGCTCGAGCAATTAAGTCTGTAGGAGTGTCACTACATTTAGTGCCTTAAAGCCATCTGGTTTAAGAGCATTGACTAAAGCTCGCTATATGGGTAGCTGAGAAAGCCTAATAGGACAAGACACTGTAAAAACCAAACAATTTTGATTATCAATTAGCTATGTGCCTTGATCTCAAGAAGCCTTAATATTTACACAAAAGATAGTTAAAAGCATTTTAAAAAAGAAAAAAAAGAAAAAAAATATTACTACAAAAGAAGCATGAAAGTTGGAGTCAATAATTCCCAAACTTAAGAACTACATCACGAGCATGGGGTGTTTAGGATCTGAGACTTAGGATAGGTGGTGTAAAGTTTAGGATTCGTACCTTTATTTTATAGATAATATAACTTCTTAAATTGAGATTGATCTAGCAAATGAAACTAGTGAAAACTTGAGATCTTGCTAAATAGTTAAATTGAGTAAATAACAAGATTTTTTTATTTTCTTAATTTTCAGTTATCCTTATTTTACTTTTGTTTAATTCTTAATGTCATTCTTTCTTGAATTTTGTGAGTATATTCACTTCAAACCCTCATGAAACAAAACTCGTCCTCTAGAATAACTTAGGGGTTTAACGGCTTGTTGCACGTGCTAAATGCAATCGTGATTATTACGAAAGTGAGTTAGGCTATGTTAGCTTAGTTTTTTATTCTATTTGTTTTGCTAGAGGACTAGCAAAACATAAGTGAGTATTTGATAAGCACAGTTTTACCACATTTTTGCTCCTATTTATTTATCATTTGTAAATAAATAATGCTACTCGAGTATTTTTAGTGGATGTGCAAACAACTTTCGAGGAGGAGAAGAAGCAAGTAGAATGACTGATTTTTGCACAAAAAGTTCAATAATAAAGATCGCCACTTTCCGAACATACTACAAAACACCAAAAGAGGTCATTTAAGTGTCTATGGAAAGAAAATTCAGAGGTCTACAACTTTCATGTTGAAGACTTCTGCTAATTCGGCCGTTTTGCAACTCAAAACAGTTAAAAAAAATTTGCTTCTGTTTCTAAACTGGTTATGAAATGTAAGTGCAAAAAAAATCAGGGGGGTTTATGTAAATATTATTATTATATAAAGAAACAACAAAAATAGCAAGGGGTGCCGTCCTGTTTACTTGAGAGTTTTTTTTGAAGGTTTAGTTTTTAGGTGTTTTTGGGGATTATTTTATTAAGGGAGTATTGCTGCTTTTGGGATTTTTTTTTTTTAGATTTGGATTTTTTATACATGTTTCTTTTTACTGTTCATCTTGGTCTGCACAACTTCGCAGAGAACTTTTGGGGGAAGTATGCTAATATTTTTTTTACCTTTTGAGTGCTTGGATATTCATTGAATATATTTTGATTTCTTCAATGGAATTTGTGATCATTGTGACAGTTGAGTGCCATTGGGAATTATCTTATCATATTTGCTCTGGAAACACGTGTTCAGTGCTCTGTGATTGCGTCTACGACCTAAAAATTCGGGCGAGAAGAGAAGCAGTTGTGTGTGAGTATTTGGGTTGTTCTTTCTTTGCACCATGTTGCACTCTTAATTTATGTAAGCACTCTTTGTTCAATTTAATAAGGTTTTACTTTTTCTTATTTATTCATTGTGTGGATCATTTGGAGATTAGTTTATGATGGTTATCTTTTACTTTGATCTATGCTCCACCATGTTTATTATTGTTTGTAGTTTTATCATGAGTAGCTAGATTCTCTCTTGCATCTAGGGTGATGAACCTAGGCTAGATTTTCTTGTGGTCATGTGTAGATCTCTTGTCGAGGGTTTCACACATTCATCAATTAAGCTAGATCTATTAGGATGTTAATCTCTAGAACGAATAAATATTTGACATGTCATGTATTTGAAGTTAATGATCGGTCCTTGGGGTTTTACCGTTTTTCCGCCTTTAATTTAATTAGTTTAATTTTACTCTCTCTCTTTGACAGATTATTTAATGAAGAATAATGACATGTGCTTAGATCGGACTTTCTAGAATTAGTGCCTCTTAGGAATAGTGATTTGATGAGTCAAACTGCTTTGTAAAGAGAGATCGAGATAGACCACATGAAGATAGTTTAGCGGGATTCAACCCTAGGTGCTTAATTCCTTAAATTGACACTCAGTTTGGAACAAACTTTAAACTCTCAAACTTTTGACCAATTCGTCTAGAAGTGCTGGAAACTATAAGAACCACATGTCCCTGTGTATCGACCCTCAAGTGCTACAATCCAACGATCGTGCACTTATCGTATTTTAAAAGTGAGAATGAAATCTCCAACAGACTCCCACAAAATCCTGCGAGAGCAAGGCAACAACTCTCCGCAGACTGAAGAATGTAAGACATACAAGAAGGTGATGGTATCATATTCCCTCTAAGATGTTATGAGGAAGAGCTCTGTACTCCAGAGTGAGAAGCAATTAATCGACGGACCCAGCCGATGAGCTCCCTCTCCTCCTCCCTCGTGCATGCCATCAGGAAAGAGGCTGACGGCCTCAAGGTTGAAGCTTGCTCGTCCTAAATCAAGCGACTAGGAAAAGCAAGAATCCTACATGTCATCCTCGACGGCGACACCATGTCATAATGACTAATACATCGTAACAGCCCCTTCATAGCGACTAATGTGATGCACCTTTCAGACTCCCTAGAAGAGAGAGCATGATCATCATTTACTTACCCTTCCTCTCTTTTTCCTTCTTCCATCTGATGAAAAGAAAGGAGGACGTCATGTCTACGCAACAAGGAAGAAAGAAACTAGGATTTCAAAACAAGATTTTTTGAAGAAAACAGATGATTTTCTCCCACAGAACTCTCTATTTATAGATGGACGAGAAGCTTAACCGCCTCCAACTCAAATTTTAATCCCTGAAAAGTCAGCCCACATCCCGAGATTTTCGATCAACAGTAAAAGTATAAGATCGATCGTCACCGTCTATAAAACCCTACAATCCCAGTCATAATGGCATCAGAATTCAAAGAGACGTATAACACAACCTTTTGAGAGATCTACCCACCCAATGTGACAACTGACAGGCAGCTGTGCAACCCACAATTAATTCCAGAAAATCCGCAGTGATCCGAAGAGATTCGCCGCACAAGCATCATAATGAGCACTAAGGCATTGGATGATCCATCCGAGTATCTTCGCTTCTCCGACTTTCTTTCCGCAGACTCCGACAAGTGGAAAAGTGAAGGCATCCGTAGTGGTCAAAATTTGACCTTCGTCGGGATGATAACATATGTCCAAGTTACCAAGAGCTTCCCCTGAGAAATTCATAACTCTCAGGTCCAACCTGGAGCCTACGTCACTCCTGGTCATCCCGGAGCTACCCTCTGTCCCGAAGACGTCCTCGGTCTGGAGCCGCCCTCCACCATTCTAAGACCTCTACCTCTACCTCTCTGAGGTCCTTTACACTCCGAGGTTTTCCCTATCCCGAAGGTCCCAACTCCAAACCTGAAGCTCCAACAACAGATCATCCATGATCTCTGCTGATACTTATGCAACTCTTTCCTCCCTCACATTCAAACGTGTAGCGCCCCTATCAGCGCGGGCAGTTATAGACAATGGCAGATTTTCTGACATGTAATCATAACCGACCAGCACTAATAATCATAGTCGTTACAACAAATTCGGCATGTGCAGATTGTGCAGTAAAAGCAGTCCCTCAATTTCACCTCCACGACAGCATCCATGTCAGGTATATATAATCATTCTTCTCCCAAGAGAAGGGGATCACTTCCCTAATCCTTTGAGCATACACACCACACCACACCACTCCAGGCAGTTCTCCTCTGCCAGTGCATCAACACGCCTACAATTGTCCCCTGACAGTCTTTCCATTCCATTTCACTATTGATTCTTATGTCAGAGGGTCTTAGGCCGGCACCACGCCGGTACTCCTAACATGAAAGGTGTCTTCCCCACTCCGAAGCTAATTTGGCCCAAGGTGGGATTCAATATATGTATTAAACGTTAGTCAGTTGTATTATGACATACTTTCTAAATGGGGTTATTGTGTTGTATTTATATGTAGTTGAAGGGTAGAAAAGATCTTTAGGGCATGCCATGTAATTGGTTAGATTGATGCTACTTTTATAATTTAAAGTTTATACGTATAACTAAGGTGGACGTTGAGGTGTAAAAGGCGATTGCGCAGAGCAATCTGGGCTCATCCTGCTTGGGCCTTCGAGGTCCTACGATAGCGCGAAGCTCCCTGCACTCGAGATGTATTCTTCAGGCTCAGTTGTCCGGGCTGATTTTTTGGGACCCAAACTAGCATCAAGCCAAACACAGGATTATATGAGACACGCTGGGAATAAGCCTCTCAGTGGGTCAGGTTTGGACTCTTACCCGACCAAAATTAAGACCTAACCAAAAGCGTTTGTTTTTTTTTTTTTTTTTTTTTTTTTTTTTTTTTTTTTTTTTTTTTTTTTTTTTTTTTACGCCCACCAACCCGAATAGGACCCAGAACCAATTACCTTATTAGTGAATGAGTTGAATCCAGATCTCCCTACACCGTGTACCTGATTAAGACCCGAACCCATTTAAAATTATAATATGTGTAGTTACATATAAAATAATACAATTTTTTTTATAAAGATTTATCTCTTGAATTATTTTGGTTTGGGTCATCAAATGATCATCTAACTATCCATAACCAAATCCTAGCAACAAACCCTAACAAAGATTTATGTCTTGATCATTAAATCCTCATCCAATGGTCCTCAAATATCTATAGCCAAACCCTAGCAAACAAGACCCTACCCTCACCTCTCTCAATGTCACAGAAGGGGGCTCTTCCACTACTCTACGTTTGCTCACAAATTTGATAAAAAGGGTTCTTCGAGTCACAAATTAGATACGAGGAATGTTCATTTGAGGCAATCCAAACTATAGACTATTAGTTAAGAGAACAATGCAACGAATCATGTAATTTTAAATAATTTGGTGAAGGAGACGATCGAACCGGGCAAACGGGGTGGATCTTGGTGAGGGTGGTCTCCGGGTCGCCGAGCCCACGCGCGGTGAGATCAAGGAACCGGTAACCCTTGTACCTGAGCCGGTTCAGGTACCTCCCCTCGTACCCGCCCTCGTGCGGTGAGTACACCGCCAGCGCCTTGTGCTTCTCCACGTCATCCAGCCACCGCCCCAGGTCGGGTTTTATCAGGTCCCCGCCTATTAGATCCTTTAACCCGCACCGGATCCCACCGGCTGCTGCTGGTTGCCTCCGCCTCAGCCGGTGAGTGGAGAGTGGCGACGGGAAGGGTGAAGACGGGCGGAGAGCGGTGGCGGCGGAAGACATGGCTCGTGCATGCACGTGAGGTGAGAGAGGAAGAGAAGGTGAGGGCTCTGCATTTTCTTTTTCCTTTTATTTTATTTATTTATTTATTTGTGATGGGGGTCTTGTTTCTCTGTGTGGTTGAATGAATGGAAGAGGATAAGGTTGGCCCATTTTAGTTTTAGTTTTTTTAATGAGAAGTTTCAATTTTATGGGCCCACAAATTGAGAAAATTGAATTTGGTTAGTCGGCCTTTTTCAAGCTGGGCCTCAATCACAAAGGGGTTGGGCCGATTTGACCCATGGAAATAGATATTGGAATGTGAAAAGACCTTGGAGCAGATACTTTCACCCAAAAAATTATGAAGGCACCTCAGTGACTAAGACGCCCACAAATGAGATAAAGGCACCCAAAAAATAATAATAATAAAAAGACTAAATTACCCTCTTCTTCTCCTACCCCTCCCCCTTCCCTTCCCTCCAATGAACCTGTAACGCCTCGATCCGGCGGGTACGGAGACGCTACTGCGACGAATATACGCAGGTCAGAAATATCCTCACGTATATACGCTAAGCATCAGTATAAGTAAGAATCAGAGTACGAAAGTGCGATGCATATATATATATATATATATGTGTGTGTGTGTGTGTGTGTGTGTGTGTGTGTGTGTGTGTGTACACACACACACACACACATTCCAACATAAGGATTACAAAGTTATTACTGGGCGTGATATTTTAGTACATGTACATTATATCACAGTAAGGTACAGAAGTAAGAATTACAATTTGTACAGTAAAAAGGTGCTCACGGGCTGAGAAGAAGATCCCCGAGCTTGCAGGAAGATTCAGGAACAGAAGGAGCTGGACAAGTCAGCCTGCTCCGAGAGATAAGATTGATCTTCGGTGGGGGGCTCCGCTTCAATCCAAACTTCAGAACCTGAACATGCAAGTCCAGGGGAGTCAGAAACTCCCTAACAAGTAGACAGGTGAATATCAAGTGTCGTGTAGAGATAGGTATATGTGTGTTGATATGATCAAAACAGTATTAAGTATCAAGAACTGTGTCGAGCTTACATGTACAGTAAGCATGAAATGGAGGCATAAAATGAAAGAGATATGGTCTGAATAAATCTATTGCTGCCATTTTCAATATTTATACTTATTACTCGTTCTACCCATATATCTAGGTATGTGTAATAGCGTCCCAGCACACATACATCCACGTATGAGTAAATCGAGGCTGTTATTGGAAACCAACGGGGTATCAATGAACAATGTTTACAGTGGGTCCCGTGCATACCCGGGACCACGGCCTAGGATTGTTCCGTTGCTGGAGGACGGAATCTGCCGCAAGGCGTATAGTAGGGTCTTATAGGATGCCCTTATCAAGATGGTACCAGGAAGGAGGGAGCCAGCGCTCCCCTCAGTCGCCTGGAGGCCCTCAGGTCAAACCGAAAATGTAGTTGCACAACATACCTAAAACCACTATAAACACGAACATATATTGATAGCCGCAAGTTTCCCCCTACCCGATTCAAGTAGTTCCTTTTTATGATTTATTATGTAATTATCAATTCACGGGAAAGCAAGTACATGACAAGATCAGGAGTTCAAGAGTAAATGAGTATTATAATTTCAAGTCACCGTATATAATACAGGATTCCCGTGAATATGATAATCTTAAGCCAAATATCAATATGTCATAACGAGGCGAGTATCAAGTAGTAGCATAACAGGTGCCATGAGACATATGCCTGAGAGGTGATATTAGGCAGGCGACAAGTGATAGCATGATACATGCAAGTGTGCCAGGAAAATAATATAATATTAGTCAACATGATGAAGCAGGAAAATCCGAAGGAAAGCGAGAACACTCGCCTAAAACTTCAGAAAATACCGGAAAATCCCAAGCTCCAGAGTCTAGGTAACCAACGCGTTCAATAACCAATATTATATATAAAAAAAGAGGAGGAGAAAGGATGAATCAGAAAAAAGGGAGAATGAAGATGCAGAGGTCGCAGACGCGGGGGGTTGTGCCGCGTTGATGCCACAAACGCGGGGTCTGAGACCCGCGTTTTATAATACAGGAAGAACGCAGACGCGAGCTCGTGCTTCGCGTCGCGTTAATACATGAACGCGAAGATCGCATTAAAGAGGTGCTTGGACGCGGGAGTAAGCTCCGCGTCTAGTACTAAAACAGGAGAGAAAGAGAGAGACAGAGAAATGAGAGAGACGCAGAGAGAGACGCAGGAATGAGGGAGTATGTGACACAGGGAAGGAAAAGAGAAGGAGAAAAAGAAAGGAAGGAAAGAAAAAAGGAAAGAAAAGAAAGAAGAAGGGAAGGGGGAGGTAGGCCGACCGTGGCTTGGCCGGTGGTCGCCGGAGTTGGCCGGAGTTGGCCGGAGAAGGTGGCCCAAGCTCCAAGCCCAAGGGAAGAGGAGGGTGCAATTCTAATTAAAAATGGAGATTTGGAGTTTTGAAAACGCGGCTTCGGAGAACGAAGCTATAGCTCATTAGAAAGAGAATTCCGAGGAGATGAAGATGACATGGTTGATGGTGACTAAGGTGGTGTAGATGGTGGTGGAGATGGTGGTAAAGTTGGTGGAGAAGATGGGTTTCCTTGATGAAAAGAAGAAGAAGATAAAGAAGATGGTGGTATGATGGTTGTTAGAATGTAGAAGGAGATAGAGGGAAGATGGATAAAAGGATGGTGGAGAGGTTGGTGGTGAAGGTGGCCGGCCAAGGAGGGGGGCAAGGCTATTTTTGGGCTGTTGCCATTTTCGTTGGCTGTTGGCTGGAAAGAGAAGGAAAGGAAAATGAAAGAGAGAGAAGAAGATAGGGGTGCATATATAAAGGGGGAAAGATTATTACAAGTTTGCCATTGCCAATCCTTACATTAAAGAGACTTGTGTCTCCACTAAAATGGGCTACGTCCCCATTCATGAAATCCGCATCTGGTAAAAGAGAGCCAGAGACGCGGATATGGGATTCGCGTCCAGGAGGAAAACGCGAGTGTTGCGTTGATAGAAAAGACAAAAAAGCATGAGTGTCTTGATCTGAGTTGATTTCCTTGAAGGACATATCATTAAATGCGGAATAGAGAGAGTCTCCACATTAAATATTGAACCCAGCTTTGGTGAAACTCGCGTCTGAGGAAGGAGAGAGAAAATGCGAGGAATATAAATATAATATCTGGATAAATTCCGGTATCTGGGGAAAACACCGAAAACTCTAGAAAAGCCCGAAAAATGAAGTAACTCGGAAAGCTTCTAAAAAATTTTCAAAAATAATAAATATTATTTTAAGATTTTTAGTGAAATCGATTTTCAGAAATTCAAACCCATTTTCAAAATAAAAATCCTGAAATCCACTGTGGACTGTGTCTACACCGGGTAGGCCGGATTTTTGATAAATTCTAAAAATTCTCGAAAAATTAATTTAGATAGAAAACATGATTTTAAGAAATAATGTGAAAGCCATTTCTAGATTTTTAACTCCGTTTGTAAATTAAAAATCTGAGAGTCGGTCAGCGACACCAGTCGACACCGGTTTGAAGATTTACAATTTAATTCAGAAAAATTCCAGAAAATTATGAAAAATTTAGAATATTAAAAAATAATATTTGAAACTGAAATCAGTCAAATATAAATACCAAAAAGGTCAAATCATACCGTACTGCTATATGAGTAAGAATTTAAATAACAGAAAATAAGAAAATACGCTCAAAAAATCAGGACACATAGCTGTGTACGTATTATTATGATGGGGTGTTACAGAACCCCTCTCCCCCTTCCTCCCCTTTCACAGCCTCCCCCCACCTCCTCCCCATTCCCCGCCTCCCACTCCACCCCCCTAGGCCAGATCCGGGGGGGGGGGGGTGCCGGGGGGGTGGGCCAGATCGGGAGGAGGCCGGGGGGGTGCAGGGGGGGAGGGGCGGAGAAGGGAGGGAGGAGGAGAGGTCAGGGAGGGGGAGGGGAGTAGGTGGGTGGAGGGGGGTGGGTGACGGGGTGGGGGGAGGGGCAAGGGAGGCCGGGGGGAGTGGGAGGGTGGAGGAGGAGGGGGGGCAGGGGAGGGAAAGAAGGGGAGAAAAGAGGGGGAGGGAGAAAAGAATATTTTGGACTTTTTACCTAGGGTGAAAATATCAAAAAAAATTATAACACACTTGTAATAATTTGTAGGGTGCTTCCCCATTTTTTTTGGAGTGGAAACATCCATTCCTAAAGAGCTTGGAGGTTCTTTGCTCTCTTAAAAATTTTTGTACAGATAGTTGTATAGTTAAAACTAGATGCAATGTGATCTACACAAAAGAACTCTCCACTTGTTTGGTTAAGTATATTTGGAGGTGAATATATGTAGCTCCAATTACTATAATTAAGGTCTGGAAAAGGGGTTTCCCCCCCTTACGGCAGGAGTCACAGCCAATTCAATTACATCTCTAGTTATCGCAGTTAGATTTTTAAAAGAAAATTAATGAATATTGCTACATGAGTAAAAAGTAGTCTTTTCTAATAAAAATAATTGTTTCCATACCTGCCAACAGTTATTCAACTTGAGAAAATAATGAACCAAGTTTCTCAAAATAATATTTTTCAAATTCAGATTCAAATAACAAGATAATCGGCTCTATTTACACCCTTAATTCAAGCTGATTATGTCTGATCCTAACCCAGTCCAATTATTAAACATGTATTTCTCTCTAACTTTGATCTGGCCTGATTTTATCGGGCTGGCCCGTTAACAGTTTGGGAACCCCAACTCCAGTTATTTAGTGGATCAGTAGTGTAGTTAGGCTAGAGCCCATAAAACTTGCGTTTGGTTTTGTTAAGATGGGCCAAAGCCTAAGTTCACTGAGAAACATAAAAATGAGGACTCAACTGTAGGTAACAAATGGCTTAGGCTTCACTTAAAAAAGGAAAAAAAAAAAAACAAATATCTGTGCACAGAGTTTCGGCCGACCGACCGGTCGAGTGTCCGATCGGCCGAAACTCTTGAACTCACTAACCATTGGAGCTGGTCGACCGACCGGTCGACCAGCTTTGCCCAACTCCAATGTCGGGAGTATCTGTTTGCAACTTCGGGTCGACTGCTGGCAACGACTATTTCAAATAGCCTTAGTTAGTCGACTGATCGGTCGACCGGAAGTTGACCAGAAAGGGCAAAACAGTTAGTTTTGTAAGTTCACCTAGAGGGGGGGTGAATAGGTGATGGCTAATCTAATGGTCACTTAATGCCAAATAATGCGGAATTAAAACTATAATGACCTAAACTAAACTCTTACACTAAACACCACGTATAACACAATAGTGTTGCCGAATTCCCCGTGAAGAGCTCTGGACAAACTCCTCTAGATTCCCCTAGATAAGGGTTGAGGTGCCGTGTTGGCTCTCTTGGTTAAATACAAGTGTTAGCAAACAAACCCAAGCAAGTATAACAATATGAGCACACAAGTATATCATGAATATAAAGATAAACACAATAAAGTATGCAAGATATAAACAAGAGACAAAGAGAGAGAGAGAGAGAGAGAGAGAGAGAGAGTGAGCAATCGCAAACACAAGGGATTTGTTTCGAGGTTCGAGCACACTTGCTCTACATCCCCGCCTTCGACACACGAAGGATTTCCACTATGCTTGATCCCAGTGGATCACTCCTCGGTGCCGCAACAGCTACAATCCCTCGGACTCTCTAGTCCCGTACACACCGCGAGCTCACTAGCCCGCCGAGGCCGCACCTCAAACCAAGAGTTCACACACGAACTCTAAACCACCGCGAACACACTTGTCCGCCTCCTCAAGAAACAAGAAAAGATCTCTTGGTGATCTAAACACTTTGATCACCAATAAACACTCTCACTACAACACTCCTATGGAATGAATAATCAATGGATAGCTCAAGTGTTTGTGTGAGAAAACAAGGAAAGAGATGGTGGAGGAAAAACTCAAAGAAAATCTCTTTTAACACTCTTGATAAAACTTTCCTTTTGATTGGAAATATTTGCTCTCAATTTTGTGGAGAAAAACCTCTGAAAAGAGTAGGAAAAACTGGCTCTAAAAGTTTCCAAAAATCTTAATCAAAACAGCCCCCAAATGCCCCTTTTTATAGAGTCTGGAAAACTAGCCGTTGGGGTCTGACAGAGCTGTCGGTCGACCGCCCGGTCGACCGGCCAACGGTCATATTTCAGACCGTTGTGCCATCGGTCGACCGGTCGGTCGACCGAGGCCAGATACAGAGAGCAAGTCTCTCTGTCCGGTCGACCGCTCGGTCGGCCGGGGCCTTTCCAGAGAGCAGAGCTCTCTGGATGGTTGATTGGGTCGGTCGACCGGCCACCTGCCAGAACTGGCGTGCACGTCTGTGCACGTCGGTCGACCGTGACGGTCGGCCGACTTCAAGCTGCGCTCGACCGTCCCGGTCGGCCGGCTGAAGCCAGGAAACAATGTTAAGGGATTAAAACCTTGGTCTTTTTGGTTGAAGTAAAATCCCATAAAAACATAGAAAAATCTACAAAAAATAGTTTTACCAATATACTTTGATAAACAAACATGCTTGCACAAAATCAAGACATGTTACAAATGTTTTGGACTATTTTTGTAATATGGAAAAATTGGCTCAAATGAAAAACAGTATTTTCCAAAACTTATTTTTCCAAACTTTGTTTTTCCAAAACATCTCCAAATACAAAAACAAGATATTTAAACAACTTTGAAAGCATAGGGTGTATGGATATGATCCACTACACAAACATGGTGAAATATCTATGTTTTTGACATTAAGCTTTAAACTTGGTTTTGGTTAAAACATGTATATAAGAAATACCAAAAACCAAACATGTATTTACTAAAATAGAAAATCTTTTGTAAAAACAAAACTATCAAGAGTGTGTGTGTATATGTACTTGAGCAATCCACCAACTACTCTATCCTTTACATTTTAACTAAAAACAAAATCTTCTAAAAACAAACCTAGACTCAAGTCTTCATCTTCTTGAAGTCTTCACTTGAAGCCTTCTTGACTTGGTCCAAACACCGTGCTAGCTCTAAAACTTGACTTCAAATCCTTTGTTGAAGCTATGCACCTACTAAGATCTTGATCATAAATCTGTCACTAATTAAACATAAGATCATTAGTAAACATAACTACATGAGTTGATCATCATCAAAACTAGAGTGATAGGCCTTCGGGCCAACAATCTCCCCCTTTTTGATGATGACAAAACTCATGAAGTTATATATGCATGGATTAAAGTAAAGCTTCAAAGAAGCTCCCCCTTAATTCATGCATAACACATAAACAATAAATATGCAATGTATACTCATAAACATGTATGCAAATCTAGGAGATAAACTTGCTAACAAGCATAAAACAAATCAAATTCTTTTTCTCCTATTTGCAAAACAAAACATATATGCATAAACAATCCATTTTCACAAAACATGCATATGAATCCAAAATCTTTCTCCCCTTTTTGTCAATCATCAACAAATGGGTAAAAACACAATCAACAAAATTTTCTCCCCCTTTTTGTCATAAACAAAGAGATCAATAAGAGGTCAAATCAAACATATTAATAAAAGGTTATATGCGATATACATTCATGAAGAGGAAGACGGTTAAGTAAATTCCCTACACATATACATTATATGAAAGAGGGATGACAAGCCCTAATTCACATAACGTATAATATGTAATGCATAAGAGGAGATGTGAAGCTCCCCCTACACACGTGTACCACATAAAGAAGAGTTGTCAAGCTCCTCAATATACAATACACTCAACATGAATCTATATGTAGAAGAGATGTTAAGCTCTCCTTGCATATAGGCAATACAAATCAAAAATTTTGAATTTTTCTTTATTAAAACAAAATTTTGAATTTTCTTAATAAAATAAATCTTGAGAATTTTTCTTAAAATTTTTATTTTCTTATCATAAACAACTTTGTGTTTTAAACATGTAAAACAATTTTAACTCAAGCACAAATAACTCATATATATGTATGAAAAATGAGTATATACAAATATAGAGTCAAATTGATACCAATTGAAATGATTCAATGATACCAATTGAAACAATAATAGGATCATGTGTATATCTCATAAACATTGAAGAATAAATAACTAGTTAAATTAATTTTTGAAAAACTAGTTAAAGATCCTTCAAAACATGGAATCAAAACATATGTTTTTCATGAATCATACCAAATACACAAGAGATGACACTCAAAATCGATTAAGCTCATAAAAGTGTTCATGAATCAAAGTCATGACAAAACAAATGAAGTATGAGTGTACAAGAATCATGTATATAGCATTTTCATGAAAATAGTCATTAAGGCTCAAAATGATCAAAACAAATTATTCATTTTATTTTATCAAACAAAACATGAAAATTTATTTTTCATTAAAAATAATAAACTTCTAGGTATATGTATGATTTATCTAAATCTAACAATATGCATACATATCCCAAACATAAAACGAGTCTATTAATAGTATTTGCATGAAGGCAGGAGACTCAAAAAGGATATACATGTATATTTATTAGATTTGAATAAAAATTACATATACATGAAGTAAAAATATGAAAATTGGCAAAACAAGTGTAAATGAGGAAATCATCAAAACTAGGCTATACATGTGCATATAGTGGGTACAAATGAGCATGAAGTGCAAACATATATGAATCAATTTATAATCACATATTTGTACATGTATAAATACAAGTTTTGATAAAAATTACATTTAAACTAGTATTTACCACATGAAGCACAAAAACAATTAAAACATGAACATGCTATATGATATCATGAAATTAAAAGCATGTAAACAAACTAAGAGTTTAGAAATAGTTGCCAACTAAGGAACTATGTTCCAAAACTCCAAACATGGTGGTTGTCCCACCAAAACTCCTTGATAGCGGTGCATCAAATGTATGTCCTTCAAGTCCATGCATCCACCACCATGGCACCATTTCTCTCACGTCGTGTGAGAGCCCTCACCTACATCAAAAACACACGGTGGGGGTTATGGTACCCATTTTCTTTTGGGTCCTTGGGGGTTAGTCTTGTAAGGAACCCAAACATTTTTATTAGCAAAATTTAAAGCATTAATCCTATCATAACAAAATTTTGCTAAATGACCTTTGCGGCCACAATGTGTACATTTGTACACCTTAACATGCATATGTGTTAGAGTATGATCGTGGCGTGCAAATAGTGAATATGCATGATGAGAATGATGTGTATGAACATGTGGAGTTTGTTTCTTTGAAAATATAGACTCCAATCTAGTGTGGTTAAATGCACAAGAGCTCAAGGTTGAGCTCAAACTATCAATTTTATTTTTCAAAAGTTTAATCTCACTATCTTCAATGGTGGCATGTAAAGCATGGTGAGAAATAGAATCATTTTTCCTTTTCTTTTTAGAAAAACTTTCGTTTTCTTTTTCACAAATTTTTCTTTTCAAACAAGAATTTTCTTGAAAAACAATTTCCTTTTGTTTTTCCACCACAACAATTTTATTTTTCAAAAACATATTTCCTTCACATAAATCATTCAATTTAGACATCAAGGAAATATTCTCATCTTTCAAATTTTCATTTTCTTTTTCAATGCATGCTACCTTATTTTCTAATGAATCTTTTTCATTAAGCATGCAATCAAATTTCTTTTTCAAATTTTTATTTTCTTTCTTAATCATGTCATATTTTTCAAGAAGGAGTTGATAAAAAGTGCTAAGCTCATCATATGACATGTCATTTTCATCTACCTCGGATTCGGTAGTTACCTCAAGGGGGTTATCCCCTTGGACCATATAGCATGCGTTGGAGGTGTCGCTTCCAACGTCCGAATCGCACCCGGCATAATATAGATCCTTTTCGTCAAGGGAGGTGATGATGTTCCAAACTACAAAAGCCGAATCAATATTAGCAACCCTAGATAAATAATCATCATTTAGGGTACTCTTCAAAGCATTTAGGGCTTTTGTATTAGCCTCAATATTCTTGCCATTTAAACAATATGCATTATTAGTTGTGGCAAGATAAACATGAATGCCTAGGGCCTTGAGGTACAAAGACATCTTAACCTTCCAAATTTGGATGTTAAGAATGTCAAACATGGGTGGTGAAATGAAATCCATGGTGTGTGTACAAATATTGTGATTAGCCTAAAAAGAGGATCTTTAACTCTAGGTTGTAAGACCCAAATCAAGAGCACTTGGCTCTGATACCAATTGTAAGTTCACCTAGAGGGGGGTGAATAGGTGATGGCTAATCTAATGGTCACTTAATGCCAAATAATGCGGAATTAAAAACTATAATGACCTAAACTAAACTCTTACACTAAACACCACGTATAACACAAGAGTGTTGCCGAATTCCCCGTGAAGGGCTCTGGACAAACTCCTCTAGATAAGGGTTGAGGTGCCGCGTTGGCTCTCTTGGTTAAATACAAGTGTTAGCAAACAAACCCAAGCAAGTATAACAATATGAGCACACAAGTATATCATGCATATAAAGATAAACATAATAAAGTATGCAAGATATAAACAAGAGACAAAGAGAGAGAGAGAGTGAGCAATCGCAAACACAAGGGATTTGTTTCGAGGTTCGAGCACACTTGCTCTACATCCCCACCTTCGACACACGAAGGATTTCCACTATACTTGATCCCAATGGATCACTCCTCGGTGCCGCAACAGCTACAATCCCTCGGACTCTCTAGTCCCGTACACACCGCGAGCTCACTAGCCCGCCGAGGCCGCACCTCAAACCAAGAGTTCACACACGAACTCTAAACCACCGCGAACACACTTGTCCGCCTCCTCAAGAAACAAGAAAAGATCTCTTGGTGATCTAAACACTTTGATCACCAATAAACACTCTCACTACAACACTCCTATAGAATGAATAATCAATGAATAGCTCAAGTGTTTGTGTGAGAAAACAAGGAAAGAGATGGTGGAGGAAAAACTCAAAGAAAATCTCTTTTAACACTCTTGATAAAACTTTCCTTTTGATTGAAAATATTTGCTTCAATTTTGTGGAGAAAAACCTCTGAAAAGAGTAGGAAAAACTGGCTCTAAAAGTCTCCAAAAATCTTAATCAAAACAGCCCCCAAATGCCCCTTTTTATAGAGTCTGGAAAACTAGCCGTTGGGGTCTGACAGAGCTGTCGGTCGACCGCCCGGTCGACCGGCCAATGGTCATATTTCAAACCGTTGTGCCATCGGTCGACCGGTCGGTTGACCGAGGCCAGATACAGAGAGTAAGTCTCTCTGTCCGGTCGACCGCTCGGTCGGCCGGGGCCTTTCCAGAGAGCAGAGCTCTCTGGACGGTCGACTGGGTCGGTCGACCGGCCACCTGCCAGAACTGGCGTGCACGTCTGTGCACGTCGGTCGACCATGACGGTCGGTCGACTTCAAGCTGCGGTGGACCGTCCCGGTCGGCCGGCTGAAGCCAGGAAACAATGTTAAGGGATTAAAACCTTGGTCTTTTTGGTTGAAGTAAAATCCCATAAAAACATAGAAAAATCTACAAAAATAGTTTTACCAATATACTTTGATAAACAAACATGCTTGCACAAAATCAAGACATGTTACAAATGTTTTGGACTATTTTTGAAATATGGAAAAATTGTCTCAAATGAAAAACAGTATTTTCTAAAACTTATTTTCCAAACTTTGTTTTTCCAAAACATCTCCAAATACAAAAACAAGATATTTAAACAACTTTGAAAGCATAGGGTGTATGGATATGATCCACTACACAAACATGGTGAAATATCTATGTTTTTGACATTAAGCTTTAAACTTGGTTTTGGTTAAAACATGTATATAAGAAATACCAAAAACCAAACATGTATTTACTAAAATAGAAAATCTTTTGTAAAAACAAAACTATCAAGAGTGTGTGTGTATATGTACTTGTGCAATCCACCAACTACTCTATCCTTTACATTTTAACTAAAAATAAAATCTTCTAAAAACAAACCTAGACTCAAGTCTTCATCTTCTTGAAGTCTTCACTTGAAGCCTTCTTGACTTGGTCCAAACACCGTGCTAGCTCCAAAACTTGACTTCAAATCCTTTGTTGAAGCTATGCACCTACTAAGATCTTGATCATAAATCTGTCACTAATTAAACACAAGATCATTAGTAAACATAACTACATGAGTTGATCATCATCAAAACTAGAGTGATGGGCCTTCGGGCCAACAAGTTTTTGAATTAATCCAGTTTTGTCTTTTTCCAAACGGACATTTTTCACTTTATTAAGGTTTTAACACCTGTTTTATGTTCAGACAAATCCTCTAATGATATTTACCTGTTGTCAATAAATTAGGAGTCATTGTGAAGAGTTTGAAATCAATTGTTTTATGAAGAAAAATCTAGAGAAAATTTTTGAAAAATTATTTGAAAATTTTTAAATTTCAAGAGGTTTCATTTCAAATCATTTTCTGAGCTTCAAGCTCTCAAGTTTATTCTTTTCAATTGAATTTTTCTCTCACGCAAATTTCTTAAGCCTCAAGTTTTCAACTCTAAATTGTAAGAAGTTCTAAAAAGAGAGTCTGTGGATCTTTATGGTCACCTAGAGATTGTATTCTTCAATGACTTTGTACTCACCTCTCGTGTAGAAGTTTGAAAATTGGAGTTGGTGCTCCGGGCCTAGTATAGACTGTTATTGTTGTGGTTCCTGTGTGGAAATCCTAAGTGGATAGTGAAAATCTTTCACGCGATGAAGGCGGGGATGTAGAGTGATGTACGAATTTTAATGGCAAGTGTACCAATCGTTAACAAGTAATATAGAGTGAATAGAGTATCGTTCCCCAAGGATTGTTGTTCAAGTACCAACTTAATCTTTCCTAATTCTATTTAATAATCAATTTACTTGAAAGATGTTGTAACTAAACTATTACTAAAAAGGTTTGTTTTAATTATGAAAAGAACTACGGTAATGATTTCGGTAATTGTAAGCAAATAAAATATCATGCCTGTGCTAATTCATCCTATTCATGCTAACAATCAGAATTTTTATCCTAATCAGTACTTTCTCTCGAATAATACCAATTCTATCTTCTAAATCTAGAATCTACAATCTCTCGATCTAGTAGATGTAATTGAGATATCTGAAATTTTTTGTTCGATGTGATCATGGTGAATCGAAAGACTTAAAAGAATAAATCAAGTGAAGTACGATTATAGATAGACCTTAAGAATTTGATCTATAAATTGTGAAAGTAATTTTATCAGATGAACGTGACTATAATGAATCAGAAGACTAAAGTAATATAAAGGATGATCGATTATGAACTCTGAAAAGTCAATTTGATCTGCGGACTTATGGTGATACTCTTGGCAAATGAATACATTGGATCATGACTCATATTTGACTTGGTAGTGAGTAATAGCATATTGACATGACTACGAATCTGGGATAATTTTAACTCTCACAGATACTGCTTCAATTCATATGTCGAAGCCATCTTTTAACCTTGCTGAATTTTGAGGACGAAATTCTTTTTATAAGGTGGGTAGGATTGTAATCGTCGGTTCTCAATATACATGTGTCAATACTGGTATCTGATACAGTGTAAATATCCAATTTAACCATCGTGATAGCTGGATTGAGGTCATTTCAGTTCAAGATATTATTTTCCAATATTTTAAGTTTTTCTAGATTTTCTAATTTTTTTTGGAATTATTGGAGATGAATCTCAATTCGGGATCGACCGGTGTCATAAATTGCTTTTGAGATTTTTAATTAACAATTAAGGATGAATTTCAGAGATTTAACTTCACAACAATGTTCAGGATGTTATGTTCTATTTTTAAGAATTTTTGAGAATTTTTTGAATTAATAGGAGTTTAATCAAATAAACTAATAATTAAATATTAATTTATATAAAAATGCAATTAAATAAAAATAAAATAGAAAATTTTTATTGTATCATTCACATATTTCGAACCCGTGACCCCCAACAAGGAACTGAACGCACCAATCACCATGCCTTCTTGATTTGTAAAAGAGAGAAACCAAAAATATTTAACCATATGAAACATTCACCTTCTTCCCCCTACTTCACCCACGTCTTCTATCTCCCTCTCTTACATCTGCTTTCATTCCTCCCCCTCTCTCACTTTCTCCATCTCTCCCTCTATCTCTCTCATGTATCCTCTCTCTTATATCTTTAAACTCATGCATGGAACTTCTCCTCTCTCTCTCTCTCCCCCTACATCATCACCAACTTCTCCTTTCGGCAATACACACCCGTATCTCCCATTCAAGCCGAGCCGAGCACACCCCCCAAACCCTGTTTATCATGGCCGGGCTCCCGTTGCCTCCTCCCTCTCTCTAACACTCGCGCATCCTCCTCCTTAGACAGATCTCCCTCCTCCATGGTCGTGTCCCTTTGCCGCTGCCCCCTCTCCCCTTGCTGAGAACCACAGGCCATGCTCCACCCTCTCCTGCCCATGGGCGACTCCACCCACAACCCTCTCCTCTTCAACAACAGTCCATGGCTCGATCTTCATCATCGGAGCCTGCGAGCACCGCCGCGGCGTCTTCCTCTCTCCCGCGGCCGCTATGCCCTCTCCACCCATGGCCTGGCCACACCACTTCCCTCGTGCATCTCCATTCAGCCAAGCACTCCAACCCCCTTGGCCGTGCTCCTCCCCCTGCGCCATGGCCTCCTTATTCTCCTTCCCGTGGTGCCACCGTAGTTGAACACCACATCTCCGCGGCCTCCGTTGAACCACCGGCATTATCCGCGAGATCCGTCGAGCTCCGCTGTCGACGACCGTGTTCACCCCAGGCCGTGAGTGTCTCGCATTCTCTCTCCTATGTATTTTGTGATAGGTGTATATTTGTATGTTGGGTGAGTTTGTTAATGTAATGTATATATGCGTGGGGTGTGCATGAACGTGTGTGTGTATGGATAAGTATACGTTATTGTGTGTGCACGGTTATTTTTATTTGTGTGCATGTGGGAATTTGTGTATGTTGTATATACATGTAGTATAGTGTGTAAGTGTGTGTAGCTGTGTGTATATGTGTACAGGTGTATACCAGTACGTATGCATATTTGTGTTCATGTGAATTCATGTGTTTGGTTGCGCGTTACAACGTTACAGACCCGTTACAGAAGACTCGGATTTCACGCTCGTTAAGGACCCGATACACAGGCAATTCGAAGACCAACCCACGAGACGCTCGGAGATCCGTACTGATTCGGGCAGTGCAGACCCGACGGTGATTCAGACCTGAAACTGCGTCATGCAAATGTACATGCTTCTCTTCTCTTTGACTCTCCTATTGATCACGATATTATCCTTTGATTGTTATCTCTGGATGTCATATTCTTGGTTATTTGTGAAATCACCTAGAGGGGGGGTGAATAGGTGACTAGCTAATCTAATGATTAATTAATGCAGAATTAAAACTATCTATGCAAACTAAAAACTATTATGCTAAACACACCAAGTATAACACAAGAGTGTAGCCGAATTCTTAGTGAAGGGCTCTGGATATCTCTTCAAGATTCCTCTAGATAAGAGTTGAGGTGCCGTTATGGCTCTCTTGGTTGAATACAAGTGTGAGCAAACAATCCCCAAGCATATATCAATATAAGCACAAGTATATCAAGCAAGTAAAGATAAAGGCACTGTAAGCGTGCAAGATATAAACACAAGTGAGAGATAGAGAGAGCAATCACAAACACAGGAGATTTGTTTCGAGGTTCGAGTGAAATCACCTAGAGGGGGTGAATAGGTGATAATGCTAATCTCGAAACTAAATGCGGAAGCTAAAAACTATTTTGCAACACACTTAATACAATCAACAAGTGTAGCCGAATTCCCCGTGAAGGGCTCTGGACTAACTCCTCTTGATTCCCCTAGATATGGGTTGAGGTGCTATATGAAGCTCTTGTGGTTAAGTATAAGTGAGGCACACACAAACAACCAAGCATATAAGATGAATAGGCAATATGAATATATGCAAGGCACAACACAAGCAATGTATGATATGAATGATGAATGATGCTTTGCACACAATAAAGAGAGAGAGAGAGAGTAAGAGAGTCAATGGATCAAACGCAAAGACAAAGATATGTGATTTGTCACATACATTGCATTTATGTTGTCACTTTACCACACTTGTTTGCTAATAAATGATATTAATAAGTGTCTTTTTTCTTTGCTAAATGTAGGCCCAAATACTCAAAGGAATAAAAGAAGAACAAGCCCAAAAGCCACTTTATTCTGAATTAATTCAGAATAAATTCGAAGTGAAGAAATCTGGGCTATATCTTGGCATATCAAGGGGTTGAGAAAAACTCTCCTTGAATCGAGGAATCGAAGCTAGAAAATCAAAAGTCGATTCAGTCAGCGGTTGAAGAAGCAACAAGAAAACCAGCAGGAGATACGAGCCCCACTTCAAACCGGGGAGACCCACCAACAGGGTGTGGCCACCTGGCCACACCCTTGCAGCGGAAACGCGGCTTTTGCCGCGTTTCCGCGGCAATCTTGGGGAGTTACGGGGAGCGTTTGCTCCCCCGATCTCCCCGGGATCTTGGTGGTTGGGTTTTATGCCTATAAAAGGCTATATTGTGCACTGAAAATGGACGTCAAGGCAGATTAGGATTTAGCCTAGTTTTAATTCTTTGTAGTTTAGGTTTTTCTTTTCTTGTTATGTAATTTGGATGTAACTTAGGGTAGAAGAAGATTCATGTAAGTAAGAGAGAGAGGCTGAAGTTGAGAGTGACACCGACGATGTATCCTCCTCCTTTCTTTCATGGTTTCAGTAAGCAATAAAGGTAACATTTGTTTATGTTTGTATCTTTACTTTCCTTTACATTTGTTTTGCTTTTCGTTTTCTTTTTCTACTTCACCTTGGTTGTATGTGTTGAGTCTACAAGTGAACTCTAAAGCAAGTACACCGATGCTACGTGAGAGCCAGCGATAGTTCATGAAGACGTTCTCCTCTTCCAAGCTCGCATCACTTCGTACTTCATATGCTTGACGATATAATGTGCACGGGGACCGAGCTCGAGCTTATGATCTATGCGTTGAACGCCTCCGAAGCAAAAAGGTAGAACTTGCAAAAAGGTTTCCAAGTAAGTCATCACTCAACCTCGGTAAGTATCTCTTTACTTTTCTTTACTTCTTTTCTTTTCTTTCTTAGTTTAGATCACCAACCACTTCTTTCAAATCGTTTTCATTCTTCTTTCCACTTCATTGTACATAGTCGTTTTTCTTGTTTTCTGATTTGTCCACCTTCTTCATCTCTCGCTTTCTTCTTAACTTTAACATAACTTTCTTTTTCTTTTTGTTAACTTAAAAATAGAGAAGAACTATCGTTTTGTTTTCTTAACGATTTCAATAAAAAAAAAACCTGTAAAGCTTCCATCGCAAACCCTCCTTGTGGATCACGACCCGCATAGCCACTTGCTATAGCGGAAGTATTGAGCACTTGCACATTCCTTTCTTAAGTTCTATAATCTTGTATTTTTTGTGCAGGTTTAGCCTCAATCAAATTTTGGCGCCGTTGCCGGGGAGGGTAACATGTTTTTTATTGAAATCTGAAATTTTTTTTTTTTTTTTTTGAAATCTGAATTTTTTTTTTAGAACTAAACGAATTTTCTTCTCTGTTGCAGGTTCAGGGCAAGCAAAGCTAAAATTTAAGGTTGCAGTAACATATAAGTGGCCTTGGGCCTTTGCTATAGAAAGCAGAGACCAAGGGCCCTCTGAATTGCCGCATTTCCACGGCAAAAGCCGCGGATCCACGGCAAGGACGAGTTGACTACTAACAGATTTTTGCAGGGCTGCTAGCTTTGCAAATTATAGTTTTCTGCAATTATTTATTTCTTATATGCCATCACAAAAACCTGCTAATAATCAACAGTAAAAAGTTTGTTGCAAAAGTTAAAAATTGATTAGACGTTTGCATTTTAGGCACGCGTTCTTTTCAATTCATTTATTTTTTTACTATTGAAGAGTGCTGGAGACAAGGTATGTAAGCATAGCATATAGCATAGGAAACATTCTTGGGTGATATTTGCTTTTGAATGTTACTTTCTTTATCTTGCACACCTTGCACAAAATCATCTTAAGGGCACTAACCCATAACAAGATAAGGTGGGGATTTAATCACCCTTCCTTAGCCCAAAAATCAGAATCCAAGCACTCACTAACCCAAGCCTAACCTAAAATCGAGTAGACGTTGGCCCTAGGGACATCTCGGACTCAATTAGGAGATTATCCTAAGGGGGAAAAATGTTGGAATCTAACTCCTGCAAAATCAGTGTCTAGGAAAGGGATTGAGGGCCGAAAGCCCGAAGGTTGGTGGTTATTTAATTAAGGAACGTCTTTGACGGAAAACCTCCCACCAACCTTGCCCTGACCTGGCTGATTAGCTTGTGGTTAAAGTCTACATTAGACCTCCCGTGGACAGTCTAACCAGTTAGGAGTCGTCTAGGTCTAGGTCTACCCTAACTTAGGTTAGAATTTTTTTTTTCCTTGTTTGTTTATTTGTTTGTTTTTCTTTCTTTTTGTTTGTATTCCATTGTGTGATATGGCTTATAATAATAATTTTTTCAACTATAATAATAATCCATATTACACATCAAACTCTTTTTCGGATATTACCAACCCGGCATATCATGACTTTAACTAACCTAGTGTGCCGGATTGGTCTTATCCGAATCAATATGACCCATACCCCCCATCTAATAACTATAATTTCCATAATGATTTCAACTCTTCACCGAGTCAGTGGGGATTCACCTCCCCAGAGCATAATTTCCAATCACCTTGCCCTCCTTCTCCACCCAGTCCACATTATGTTCAAGATTCATACTCAGTTCCACCCGTCCAAAATAGGAAACTATCAATTATGGAACGGAGTATGCGTGAGTCCAAACACAAATCCCAAAATCTGATGGACTCACAATTTCAATACCACTTCCAAGACAACTCTTCATCTTTTCATCAAAACAATGAACCCATCAATTATGAAAAGATGCTAGAAGCCATGACTCATGCTCAAAATGCTAGAAATCGTGACATAGATATGATGGTCGAATCTCTGCGTTCCCACCGTCCTGATGTCACTTACCATTCTGTTAGAGCCAAAGAGTCATGTTGTTTTGAAAATCAAGATTCTATTTCAGAACAACCATTTGAACTTACCCAAACTCCAAATTTTGAAAAAGATATTGATAGTTTGGCTAGTTTTCCTTTCCCTGAAATAGAACTTGAAAATGATTATGATCCTGAACCCCAACTTAGTGATTCAATTCCATTTCCTGATTCGATTATGACTCCGGTATCTTCACCTAATTTCGATCTTTTCCCCGAGTCAACATTGGATCCTGTACCAATCCATAATGAAATTGAATCAGCCATCTGTGAGGATCATATTGAACTTGACCAATTATACACTCTTGAAGATCCTATTGACAAATTGGCAAGTTCTCAATTTTTTGATATTGAAGTCAATGAGATATGTGACCTAGATTCCCATATCTGTGATCCAGTTCAACTTTCTGAATCAATCTTGACTCCTGTTGTGTTACCAAACTTGAGTAATGTTTTAGAGTCAGTTTTGATTCCTCCACCTATCATTCATGAACCGGAATCACCCACATTAAGTCACATTCCATTATTAGAAAATACATGTGGGCTGGAGTTTCAATTTCTTGACTTGGACCCAATTTCTGAACCTATTTCGACTCCTGAACCTTTACTTGACTTAAGTCACCTTCCTGAGTCGGTATTAGTTCCTGTCTTTCCTGAGTTCAAGTCAACTGTTCTATCATTTCATACTCCATTCTGGGACGAGGTGGTTGACAAATTTGACTCCAAAATCAATTATGGAATTTGGAAATTAGATGGGGTTAAATTTTTAATAAAAATTCTTAATGAATTTATCTTTTTAGTGGGTCATATTAAAGATAGTGCTGGTGGGTTCCTCCGAGACCCAAGAAAAGTTGATTGGGCCGCGTTTCGTGGACCAATCAGACCACCACCGGAACCACCACCTTAAGGTAACCTTTTCCTTCCCTTTCTTCTTTTTCATGCATCTATGCATTAATTCATACATTGAGGACAATGCATGAGATAGGTGTGGGGGAGGGTCTAACATAACTTTTCTTTTTCTTTAAAATTAAAAATATATATATATATAAAATTTAACATTTTTCTTTACTTTTAAAAACTTTTTGAAAAATAGAAACAATATTTTGACTTATTTTTGTAAGAAATTAAGTTAATTTTAAGGAATAGGAAAATCCAAATTAGGATTTCTTATACTTGGTCAAAATAAGATTATTTGTTTGATTTATAGAGTTAGGAAGATAATTTGTCAAAGTAATTTGGTCTTGATCTTTACCTTGATGAAATATGCACACTTCATACACTTACACACTTAGGGTTCAAAAACAATGATTCTTATGCCTTATAAAAATATATATAAAAAAAAAAATAATAAGTCTAATTATTGATTAGCTAGGTGCTTTGGCCTAAGCAAGCCTTAGTATTTATGCGAAAGATAATTAGATAAGTTCGAAAAAAAAAAAAATTGATGAATAAATCTAATTATTGATTAGCTAGGTGCTTTGGCCTAAGCAAGCCTTAGTATTTATGCGAAAGATGATTAGATCCTCTGATTAAGCTGGGTATTTGTGCCTAATAAAGCATAAGTATTCACGCCTAAAAGGGATTCATATAATAAAGTCCTTAGTTTTGTGGCCTTGTTTGCTCGAGTCCTTAAGTCCTAGGGGTGTCTTCTCACCTGGTGCCCTAAGACCGTTTGGTTTGGGAGTCATCGATTAGAGGCTCGTTACATGGGCAGATTAGAAAGCCTAATAGAACTAAGGAATAATACCACAAAAAAAAAAAGTATATATATAAATAAATAAGGCATAAGAGTTAGAGTTAATGAACCCTTAGTCAAAATTTTCACAGTCACAAGGTGCATATGACTTAGGGTAAAGTAATAGACTAGATGAGAAGTACAATTTGACTCCTTACTTTGATTGATAACAAATTTTTGAATAGAGACTAAGTTTAGGAATGAAAAATTCGGGTTTCCTATAACTTATAGATTGCTTAGATCTTACAATCATATTTCAAATATTTTTCTCTTTCAAAATGCTTTTCGAAAATACTAACTCTTTATTTCCCTTTCTTTATGGATTTTGTGGGTGCAATCCGCTGAAAACCCTCACGAGACAAAACTCGTCCTCTAGGGGGAACCTAGAGGTTTAACGGCTTGTTGCACATGCTCAGTGCAATCGCGTGACCTGCGAAAGTGGTCTAATAATTGATTCGAGTTAGTCTAATGTTTTGCTCGAGGGCGAGCAAAAGATAAGTGTGGGGGTGTGATTTGTCACATACATTGCATTTATGTTGTCACTTTACCACACTTGTTTGCTAATAAATGATATTAATAAGTGTCTTTTTTCTTTGCTAAATGTAGGCCCAAATACTCAAAGGAATAAAAGAAGAACAAGCCCAAAAGCCCACTTTATTCTGAATTAATTCAGAATAAATTCGAAGTGAAGAAATCTGGGCTATATCTTGGCATATCAAGGGGTTGAGAAAAACTCTCCTTGAATCGAGGAATCGAAGCTAGAAAATCAAAAGTCGATTCAGTCAGCGGTTGAAGAAGCAACAAGAAAACCAGCAGGAGATACGAGCCCCACTTCAAACCGGGGAGACCCACCAACAGGGTGTGGCCACCTGGCCACACCCTTGCCGCGGAAACGCGGCTTTTGCCGCGTTTCCGCGGCAATCTTGGGGAGTTACGGGGAGCGTTTGCTCCCCCGATCTCCCCGGGATCTTGGTGGTTGGGTTTTATGCCTATAAAAGGCTATATTGTGCACTGAAAATGGACGTCAAGGCAGATTAGGATTTAGCCTAGTTTTAATTCTTTGTAGTTTAGGTTTTTCTTTCTTGTTATGTAATTTGGATGTAACTTAGGGTAGAAGAAGATTCATGTAAGTAAGAGAGAGAGGCTGAAGTTGAGAGTGACACCGACGATGTATCCTCCTCCTTTCTTTCATGGTTTCAGTAAGCAATAAAGGTAACATTTGTTTATGTTTGTATCTTTACTTTCCTTTACATTTGTTTTGCTTTTCGTTTTCTTTTTCTACTTCACCTTGGTTGTATGTGTTGAGTCTACAAGTGAACTCTAAAGCAAGTACACCGATGCTACGTGAGAGCCAGCGATAGTTCATGAAGACGTTCTCCTCTTCCAAGCTCGCATCACTTCGTACTTCATATGCTTGACGATATAATGTGCACGGGGACCGAGCTCGAGCTTATGATCTATGCGTTGAACGCCTCCGAAGCAAAAAGGTAGAACTTGCAAAAAGGTTTCCAAGTAAGTCATCACTCAACCTCGGTAAGTATCTCTTTACTTTTCTTTACTTCTTTTCTTTTCTTTCTTAGTTTAGATCACCAACCACTTCTTTCAAATCGTTTTCATTCTTCTTTCCACTTCATTGTACATAGTCGTTTTTCTTGTTTTCTGATTTGTCCACCTTCTTCATCTCTCGCTTTCTTCTTAACTTTAACATAACTTTCTTTTTCTTTTTGTTAACTTAAAAATAGAGAAGAACTATCGTTTTGTTTTCTTAACGATTTCAATAAAAAAAAAACCTGTAAAGCTTCCATCGCAAACCCTCCTTGTGGATCACGACCCGCATAGCCACTTGCTATAGCGGAAGTATTGAGCACTTGCACATTCCTTTCTTAAGTTCTATAATCTTGTATTTTTTGTGCAGGTTTAGCCTCAATCAATATGTTTCGAGGTTCGAGCACCTAGCTCTACATCCCCGCCTTCACCACCGTGAAGGATTTCCAATCCACTAACTCCCACGGAGGGAACCTCCACCGAGGAGGATTTGTTACAACTCTAGGAGTACCAAACTCCTCTCTCAAACACCACCTCACAACCGAGGGGTAGGCCCGTAGCCAAACAACCACAACACTTCTACCGAAGAGGGTTACAACCAAACTCCAACTCCACCTCACCAAGGGAGTAAACAACAATCTCCACCTCTACCAAAGAGGGAGCAAACACCAACCCAATACAACAACCTCAACCTCTACCAAAGAGGGAGCAACACAAGAAATCAAGGGTTTACAACAAGTGATATGTTTCAACCACAAACCTCTTTCCTCTTTCCACAAACAAAGATCCTAAATAGAATAGGATAGAAGATAAGCTCAAGTGTGAAAAACAAGTGTTTTGATCAAAGAAATACTCTTGGGAAAATACCAAATAGATATTGAATTGAAGAACAATAAACCAATTTCCCAAAAACCTATTTTCTTTGAAAATAACAAAACACTTAAAAACAAATAAAATGAATATTTTTGCTCTTTAAACTCTTTTGAAAACTTGTTTTTAAAACCAGAGAATGGGGAAAAATTAGCTCTTAAAATCTTAGTTAAAACTATGAAGAGATGGGGTATTTATAGCTCCAATAGAAAACTAGCCGTTAGGCTGATCTGTCAGCCTGACAGGTTGGCGGTCGACCGGCCGGTCGACCGCCAACGGTCAAAAATATGACCGTTGGAGCAGCCCGGTCGACCGCCCAGATACAGAGAGCAAAGCTCTCTGGTCTGGTCGACCGCCCGGTCGACCGGCCCATGTGTCTGCCAGACGTGCACAAGGCTGTGCACGTCGGTCGACCGCCGGGTCGACCGGCCCTTGGTTCGGTCGACCGTGCGGTCGACCGACCTGGCTTGTCAGCCACTGTCCTGGGTCAGAAAATCATGTTAAAAATATTTTTAAAATTCTTTTATCTCTTCTAAAAATCCCCAAAAATAGTTTTAACATTTTGCATTGATATATAAACATGTGATAAAAATTTCAACTCAAATATCAAGCAAGTTAGACTATTTTTGTGTCTTATCATTTTTACCAAAAACCAAAACTGTATTTTATCAAACTAGGATTTTTCAATAGGAAATCTGATTTTTCCTAAAACTCGTTGAAATACAAAAACATGATATTTAAACACATTGAAGCATGTTGCATATGGACATAAGTCCAATATACATGAAAAATATATATATCATGGTTTTTGTCTTTAAATCTAAAAATATGTTTTGTTAAAAATACCAAAACATAAAACTACATGAAAAGGTTTGTCAAACTAAGTTTGTATAAGTCATGTAAGCATGTATGTATATAGAGCACATCTAATATACATAAAAATAAAGTAAACTTGTTTTGATCAATCTATTCATGAAAACCAAATCCAAAACATAAAACTTGTGTGTGTTGTGCACTTGAGCATATCAACTATACTAAGCTTTACAAATGGATCTAAACACACTAAACACTAGGATACCTAAGTCTTCTTGACGATTTTCATCTTCAAGTCGACTCGGTCCAAACTCCGTGATCCAACGAGCAAGGCTATGTATGATCTTGATGCTCGGGCTCTTGAATCACCATGTGAAGACTTTCAAACTCCTCTTTTTGAAGTAATCACCAACTAATATCTTGTTACATGATCTGAAACTAAAATCACAAGATTATTAGTAAACATAACTACATGAGTTAATCATCATCAAAACTAGAGTGGAAGGCCTCTGGGCCAACATCGAGCACCCTTGCTCTAAGTCCCCGCCTTCAATACTATGAAGGATTTCCACTAGAATCGATTCCACCGGATCACTCGGTGCCGCAACACCTACAACGAGTTCACACTAGAACTCCTTAGACTTACTAGTCCCTCTCTTGTTCCCGTAAGAACCACACACGCAAGCACACTAGCTTGCCGAGGTCGCACCTCTACACTGAGCTCCCACAAGAACTCGAAACAACGCGAACCCGCAAGTTCGCCTCCTCAAATACAAAGATGAATACTTCGGTGATCTCAACACTTTGATCACATAAAACACTCTCACAACAAAGATCCCTATAGGATTGATGTAGCAATGGATAGCTCAAGTATGTGTGAGAAAAACTTGGATAGAATTTGTGGTGAAAAACTCGAGAAATCTCTTTTTCAAAACACTCTTGAAAAACTCTCCTTTTGATGTGGAAGTATTTGGCTTTAAAACAAGTGGAGATAAACACTTAGAAAGGTAGGAAAAACTAGCTTGAAAACCCACTTCAAATCTTGTAGAAAACAGTCCAAAATAGCCCCAAATATAGGCCTAAAAAATATAGTCGTTGGGGTCCAACTCAGCAGGATTCCCTGTTGTCGGTCGACTGGCCGGTCGACCGCCAATGGTCAGATTTTTGACCGTTGTGCCACCGATCGATCGCCCGGTCGACTGAGGCCTAGATACAGAGAGCAAAAGCTCTCTGTCGGTCGACCGCCCGGTCGACTGAGGCCAGATCCAGATAGCAGAGCTTTCTGGCGGTCGACCGGGTCGGTCGACCTTCCCACCAGCCAAAGTGGTTGTGCACGTTTGTGCACATCGATCGACCGGATCGGTCGACCGACTTCTGTCTCGGTCGACCGGCCGGTCGACCGGCAGAAGGCCATGTCCAACATTTTCAGGGGTTAAAACTTGGTCTTTTTTCCTTCAATAAAATCTCATAAATTCTCATAAATTCTACAAAACTAAGTTCATTAATTTACTCTGATATACAAACATGTTTGAGTAAAAATGAAAACATGTTACAAATATTTTGAACTATTTTTGTAATACTGTATTTTTATTTTCCTACAGCTGCTTTACTAATTATTTTATTAAGATTATTAATTAACTTAATATATTGCTTCTTTTGTGATTATTATTATATTAATATATATAAATTATTTTTAAAATTGTAAATGATAATTTGGCTTTATATATTTACTATTATTGCTTGTTATCCTTTTAATTACTAATTAGTAATTTTTCCTATTACTATGATTATTATAAATTTTATTAGTTTTAGTATTTATTTTTACCTTATTTATTATTTTATTCATTTTTATGAATTAACATTAACTTAATTTATGACTCCTTTTCTGATTACTAATGGTACTAATGTTCAAATTGTTTTCTAGATATTATATGATAAATTACCTTTATGTGTTATTACTAGTATTAATTGATAATATTCTTAATTACTATCACTATTATTATTTTTAAGTAGCAGTTGTTATTGTTATTATATATTGTTATTCTTATCATTATTATTTATTATTTATATCTATTGTTATTATTATTCTTATTATTATTTTCTATTTCCTTTTTCTCTATACCCATTCTCTCTATTCAAACCCATCTCCATTTCCTTAATACTACCCATTAACCCTATAAGCCTAAACCCATCAATCTTATACCCGAAACCCACAACACAATTACCTCCCTATATAATCCTCTCCTAATCTAACCCTAACCCTAATCACCATCCTAATCTCTCCCAACACAGCCGCCAACACCCCTGCCCTTGCCAGGTCGCACACTACTCTCCGGCAAGCCCGCTGAACCCCGGATCTCTCCTTCGCCGGCGAGTTACGACTACCTTGGAGCCTTCTCTGGAATACGCAGATCATCTTCAGGGCCTCGGTGAGTCATGGCTTCCTTCCGCGGCCTCCGCGGCGAGCAACCGCTTTCCATGGCCGTGAGCCTTACCTCCTGCGTGAGTTTTCATCACCCTCTCTTTATATCTTCCTTCTCTCTTTTCATATATACTTATGTATTATATTAGCATGGTAGAGTGAAATTATGTGTTGTGTAAGTTTTTACATGTTGGGAAAGTGTATATGTATGCAAGTGTGGGTATGTATGCATATAGTATATATGTGTGTGTTTTAATTACATGTTTGTGTGTTTGAGTGTTACTATTTTTGTGTATGTATGTATTGATATAGGTATATATGTATGTTCTCGAATATATAGGTGTATACTTGTATACGTATATATGCGGGTGTATGCGAATGTTTATGTGTGTATTTTGTGGGGTGTATACGTGTACGAGAGTATGTTTGTGTTAGTTTATGTGTTCGGTTGCGTGTTACAGTATTTCGGACCCGTTTGGTGAGATCCGAACCCAGCTTCAGGAGACCCGGACCGATCCGGATTCGTGCTTGTGGCGCCCCGATCCTGGCGGGTACGGAGACGCCACTGCGACGTACATACGCAGGGCGATGGTACCATCACGTATGTACGCTAAGCATCAATACAACACAACACATATATCAGAGTGCGAAAATACGTGGTATTATACATTCCAACATAATTTAAACAAGTACTGAGTCATCACAAACAGTGATATAATATTACATCAATATTACATCACTAGATAATACAAAAGTAGACTGTACATGATGCAACAGATAATAACTCACGAGCTAGAAAGGGGATCTCGCGAGCGGGGAGAAAAGACTGGACGGAACTACTGCTGATCTGCCTGCTCCTCAAGATAAGCCTGATCCTCAGCTGATGGGTCCACCTCGGTCCAAGCTGCTAGATCTGGACATGCAAATCCAGGGTTGTTAGGAAAATCCCAGCGAGTACAAGAAAAACCCAATGGTAAGTATAAATAATAGCAAGCGCATCGCGACAAATATAATGTACCCAAATCAATAAGCATGAATTAACCACAATGAATAGTGAATATGGAAATAACACTAACATTTATAAGGCATGAAATAAAGCATGTGTATCAGATCAATGTCAGGAAATCAAACTATGAAGCATGGAGTATCTACAATAAATGGCAAGTATGGAATGACACAAAATGCATGAAGTCAATTTATTAAAATTATTATTATTAACTCGTTCAATTTGTATGTTTGGTATATAACCGGTGCCATATACTTTCGCATACAAATCTAGCGAGGTTGGTTATTGGAAATTGATGGGGAGCGACGAACCATGTTTATAATGGGTCCCGTGCATGCCCGGGACAACGGTCCAGGATTATCCGGTACTGAGCCGGAACGTACCGCTAGGCACCGGGATTTACTATATGCCCGAAGGTCTCACAATACACCCGAACAGGAATGGAGTGTCACCGTTCCCCACAGGATATACCTAGGGGATTATAGCACACCCGGACAGGCAGGCAGGGGGGTAGGGGTGCCAGTACACCCCTCGGAAGCGCCTGGTGGCCATCCAGGTCGAATCCAACAGGAAGTTGTACAACATATGTATGGCCATCATAAACACAGAAGCTATATCGTTACCCATCAATTTCCCCCATCCCGGTGTAAGTTGTTTACATATGACAGAGTCTCAAATAATAATGTTCACGGGGTGTCCACAAATGTACAATATCCATGATTATCCTATTACGGGGTCAACAGGAGTATAATACAGGAGTAATGTCAGGAGCCTCCCTATTTCAGGGGTTCAAGTATACAGGAGTCCAGGAGTTCAGGAGTACCAAATATCTGGTAATAATAATATAATAATCATGTCATGTCCCCGTAACAGTATAGTCATGAATATGTCATATAATCAGGTCTCAGGGGTGGTAATGTCCGATCAAGAGTCATAATGTCAGGTCCAGGCATTTATACCACATGAAAACATAGCATATACCATATGTCAATAACAGGCGTCAAGTATCAAGTATCAGTGTCCAAGTCATGTGATAAGTGTAGCAAGACAAGTATCGGGTCGGGTATCACATGTCAAACATAGGGTAGCAAGTATCAATATTAGGGTCACATATCACATATGTCATGTCAAGCGTCCGTACCAAATATAGCATGAAAGATGTCGGTGTCAAATACAGCATGGCAATATCGGTGTCAACTATTGTGTGCCGGTGTAAATATCAAGTGCCGGTGACAAAAATTATATCCCTAGTGTAACATGCCAAGTGTCGGTATCCCAAATCACGTATCAGGCATAACATGTCCAAGGTCGGGTAAATACCGAGTGCAACATCATATATTCATTTACATAGCATGATATCATGTATCAAATTTTCGGTATTAAATACTAAGCATGCTAACATATCCACATCCCCATTCCATGCTTAAAATACAAGAGTATTTATTTTAAAATATATTAAAAATGCTCGCATAATATTAAAGTAGAGGCATGTCAAAAATAAAGTTGTACTCGCCTGAAACCGGGTAAAATACCGGTTAAAATCCGGGTAACCAGCGAACCGTCCAAGTAAACCTTTAGCCCACAATTTATATATTAAAATATATAATTATAAATATTTATATAAATATTAAAGAGGGAATGAGAGAGGAGAGAGAAATTTGTAGGGAAAAAAAAGGGAGAAAAAGAAAGGGAGGGAAAATATGGTATAGTTTGAAATGAATTGGGATTTAAAGGAGAGGGGTAGGGGTTGTAAATAGAGGGTTGTAGTTTTAAAAAGTAGGTGGGGGTATTTTTGGAAAGAGAGGGGAAGTTTGTTTTATTTGGGAAGAAATGAAAAAAGGAAAGAAAGAAGTAAGAAAGAAATGAAAAGAGAAGAAGAAGGAGGGGGGTGTGGGGGGTGGCCGGCCGGCTGTAGGCCGGCGGCGGCGACTGCAGGACGCCGGCGGCGCCGCCGGCGGGGAGGTGGTGGCGGCGCGCGCGGTGGAGAGGAGGGAGGAGGTGAGTTTGTTGTTGTTGTTGTTGTTGTTGTTGTTATGTTGATGGTGGTGATGGTGGTGGTGGTGGTTGTGGTGGTGGTGATGATGTTTGGTGGTGGTGGGAAGTTGGAGGAGGTGGAGGAGGTGGTGATGGAGTAGTTATGGTGGTGAAATTGTTGGTGGAGATGGGGAATTTTGGAAAAATTGAAGGTGGAGATGAGATGGGTTATGGTGAAATTGAAGGTGGAGGAGGTGGAGTTTGGGGTTGTTGGAAGTGGAGGAGTGTTGTGGGGTGGTGGGGGTGCGGTGGCGGCGGCTTGGGCGGCGGCGGTGAAGGTGGAGGTGGTGTGCGTGAGTTGGAGTGGGAGGTTGAAGATGAAGATAAAATTAAATAGAAAGGGAGGTGTTTTAAGGGGAGAAGATAAAGGGAAAAAAATGAATTGAAATGATGGAATGGTGGGATTTGAGATGATGAAGGGAGATGGAGTGGGGGAAAAGAGTTGCTCAGTCCATGATGGACTGCTCCCGCTGCTGCCGCTGTTGGGAATAGCAGGGAATGGGAGTTGGAGTGAAAGAGAAGAAAGGAAAGAAGAAAAAGAAAGAAAAAGAAAAGAAAATGGAAAAATTAAAAGGAAATGATTAAAAATAGTTAAAAATTTATAAATAAATATTTTATTAAATAATAAAGTTGATATAATATTCTGGAAGTAATAAGTAGAGGATTTGAGAGGTAAAAGTAAGAAAAAGAAATAACGGCAAATTTTATTATTATAATAAGGCGAAAATTTGACTGTTTCAGAATCCTTCCGAAAAATTCTCAAAAATAGCAAATATTATTATAAGATGTTTGGTGAAATAGGATTCGAAAAATATAGTATAGTTTTCAAAATAAAAATCCTGGAATCTTCCGGCGATACCGGCCGACGTCAGGATCGGTCAAATTTTGATAAATTTTGAAAAATCCCAAAAAATGTTTTTAGTTAGAAAATGATATTCTAAGATGTACTGTGAAAGCCGTTTTTGAAAATTCAATCCCATTTGGAAATTAAAAATCCGGGAATCAGTCAGCGATGCCGATCGACACCAGTTTTGGAGATTTTGCAGAAAAATTTCAGAAAATTTCAGAAAATCATGAAAAATCTAAAATATTAGAAAACAGTCTCTGAAACTGAAAACGGTCCATTCGGACTACCAGAAAGTCAAATCGGGCTCTTGGCTGGTATCGGGTTCCCCGGTCCGGGTCAGGGCAATAAACTAAGCAATCACATACAAGAATAAAATTGAGCAATATGGTCGAAAAAATTTGGGACACGTATCTGGGTACGTATCCGGGTACAGGGTGCTACAATCTACCCACCTAACAAAAATTTCGTCCTCGAAATTTCTATAAGGAAAGAGATGAACATGAAAATAATTAATTGATAAGATAAGAATGGAGTACAAGAGAATATTACCACTCAAGGCTCAAACAGATGCGGGTAACGGTCACGAATGACGTCCTCCCGCTCCCAAGTTGCTTCTCCCGGACTATGCCTGTTCCATGAAACAAGCACCGACGGGATGGTCCGGTTCTTCAGGGTCTTGACACTTCTGTCCACAATAGCCATTGGTTGCTCAATATATGACAAATCCGGCTGCAACTCCAACTCTGAATAATCCAACACATGGCTCTCATCCCTGATGTATCTCCTCAGCTGCGACACATGGAACACATTGTGCACTCCTTCCAGTGATGGCGGTAGTGCCAATCTGTAGGCCACTTCTCCCACTCGATCCAATATCTCAAACGGGCCTATATACCTCGGACTCAGCTTCCCACGTGCACCAAACCTGATCACTCCCTTGGTCGGAGATATCTTCAGAAACACATGCTCTCCCACCTGGAACTCCAACGGTCTTCTATTGGAATCTGCCCAACTCTTCTGTCTGTCCTGGGCTGCACGAAGGTGCTCTTGGATAGTCCTGATCTTGTCCACTGCCTGTACTATCACATCTGGCCCCAAATGCCTTCTCTCACCCACTTCATCCCAACACAATGGTGATCTGCATCTCCTGCCGTATAGGGCTTCGAATGGAGCCATCCTGATGCTCGCCTGATAGCTGTTATTGTAGGAAAACTCTGCCAAATGTAGATAGTCTTCCCACGATCCCTTGAAGTCTATCATACAAGCCCTCAACATGTCTTCTAGGATCTGAATGGTCCGCTCGGACTGCCCATCTGTCTCAGGATGATAAGATGTGCTGAACTTCAGACGGGTCCCCAGACTCTCTTGAAGACTCTCCCAGAAGTGAGATCTGAACCTCGTGTCTCTGTCCGACACGATACTGACAGGAACTCCATGCAGTCGAACAATCTCTTTCATGTACTTGTCCGCCAGAAGCTCCGTAGATTGTCCCACTCTGAAAGGTATGAAATGTGCTGACTTAGTGAGACGGTCAACAACTACCCATACTGCATTGTTCCCCTTTGGACTGCGGGGTAGAGCGGTGACAAAATCCATAGTAACATGCTCCCACTTCCATTCTGGTATTGGCAAAGGCTGTAATAATCCAGCTGGTCTCTGGTGTTCGGCCTTCACTTGCTGACACACTAGACACTTCGCCACATATTGTGCGATCTCCCTCTTCATCGCATTCCACCAGAAATGTTGCTTCAGATCCTGATACATCTTGGTTCCTCCAGGGTGTATAGAGTAAGCTGAGCTGTGGGCCTCAGCTAAGATCTTCTGTCTAATCTCCCCTTGAGGCACACAAATTCTACCCCTGAAATAAAGTGCACCATCAGGATGAATGCAAACATCTGACCTCAGCCCTGCTTCCACTTGCTCTCTGAACTTCAGCAATCTAGGATCTTCTTTCTGAGCTTCTCTGATCTCTTCCATCAGTGTCGGCTGGATCTGGAATGCCATCAACTGCACATGTCCACTGGTCCTTCGGGTCACCATCAAATCTAGCCGCTCCATCTCCCTGAGTAACTCCTTCTGCTGAGTGAGCATCATAACCATGTTGGCTTCAGGTCTTCTACTCAGGGCATCTGGCACAACATTAACCTTGCCAGGATGGTACTGCAGATCTATGTCATAATCTGCCATCAGCTCAAGCCATCGCCTCTGCCTCATGTTCAACTCCTTCTGAGTGAAAATGTACTTCAGGCTCTTGTGATCAGTGTAAATCAACACTCGGTCACCTAGCAGGTAATGTCTCCATATCTTCAATGCAAAGATCACAGCTGCCAGCTCTAGATCATGCGTTGGGTAATTCTTCTCATGAGGCTTTAACTGCCTGGATGCATAAGCCACCACATGTCCATGCTGCATCAATACGCATCCAAGGCCCTTCCCTGAGGCATCACAATACACAACCATACCTCCTGTCCCTGAGGGTGTCTTCAAGATTGGAGCCGAAATCAACTTGTTCTTCAACTCCTCAAAAGCAGACGCACACTCCTCAGTCCAAATGTACTTCTCTCCCTTCCTGGTCAGCTTGGTCAATGGAGCTGCAATCTTTGAGAAGTCTTGCACGAACCTCCGATAATATCCTGCTAGTCCGATGAAGCTCCTGATCTCTGTCACGGACTTCGGAGTCGGCCAATCCTTCACCGCCTGAATCTTGCTGGGATCCACCGAGATTCCTTCCTTAGAAACAATATGACCCAAGAATGCTATACTCTTCAGCCAGAACTCATACTTGCTAAGCTTGGCATGAAGCTGCTCCAGTCGGAGAGTCTGTAGCACAATCCTCAGATGCTTCGCATGCTCCTCTTCATTCTTGGAATAGACCAGGATATCATCAATGAACACCAAAACAAACTTGTCCAGATAGGGTGAGAAGATCCTATTCATCAAGTCCATGAAGACTGCTGGGGCATTTGTAACTCCAAAGGGCATAACCAAGAACTCGTAATGACCATACCGAGTCCTGAACGCCGTCTTCTGGATATCTTCCTTCTTCACCTTCAACTGGTGGTACCCCGACTGCAGATCTAACTTTGAGAATACCTGGGCCCCATGAAGTTGATCAAAGCGATCATCAATCCTTGGCAACGGGTACTTGTTCTTGATGGTGACCTTGTTCAACTCTCTGTAATCAATGCACAACCTTTTGCCACCATCCTTCTTATTTGCCAACAGCACTGGTGCTCCCCAAGGTGAAGTACTCGGTCTAATCAGACCTTTGCTCGAATACTCCAGCAGCTGCTCCTTCAATATAGCTAATTCTGTTGGCGCCATCCGGTACGGTGCTTTAGAGATGGGAGTCGCTCCTGGAATAAGGTCAATAGAGAACTCCACAACTCTATCAGGTGGAAGTCCTGATATCTCCTCAAATACATCTGGAAATTCACTCCACACTGACACCGCCCTCTTCTCTTCAGCAGTGGCACACTCCAGTTGATCTTCCTTCCGGAGGGACTTGCGTTCTCCAAAGAACTGAAACTCCGGTTGGTGTGGAATCCTGAAGATCACCTTCTTCCCCCGACAGTCGATCACCGCATGATACTTGCTGAGCCAAGTCATGCCTAGGATCACATCGTACCCTCCAGTGTCCAGTACGAACATGTCGGCTTCTAACCTCCTACCACATAGCTCCACCTTGCACGCCTTGCAGATCTTGTTAGTTATAACTACCCCATTTCCCGTACTAATTTCCCATTGGTCACTCATACAGACTAGGGGTATAGAATGCAAGGCAGTAAATCTACTGGATATGAAGCAGTGTGATGCACCGGAGTCAAAAAGTGATAAGACTGGAACTGAGTGGACCAAAATTGTACCTGCTACCACTTCTCCAGATGCCTCGGCTTCCTCTGCTGTCAGATTGTAGGCCTGGCCTCTCCCGCGGCCTACTCCAGTGCTGGGTCCCCTCTGAGCCTGACCCAGATTCCGACGCTGGGGAGGAAGTGGAGCTCCTCTGCCTGCAGGTCCTGGATTCCTCCTCATCGGTGGTGCTGAAAGTGCTGGGGGAGCTGCTCGAGCTGGAGGTACTGATGGTGCCACTCGAGCTGGAAGTGCTGGTGGTGCTGGAGCTGCATTCCAGTTCCTCTTGAATGGACACTCTCCTACAGAGTGGTTACCGGATCCGCATGCCAAACACAGTCCATTGGCCACACGACAGTTCTGCTGGTTGTGTCCGGGTTTCTGGCAGTACCCACACACAAGCTGCTGAGGAGGAGGCCGAAAAGGTCGCTTGGCTACTGGGGCACCAAAAGCTCTGACTTGATTCCCCCTGTGCACCTGCTGGAACTGGCGCTTCATCGGCTTGTGCTGCAGCTCAACCCTCCTCTTCTTCTCCAATCCCTGCTCCACATCACGAGCAATAGATAGAACTTGGGAGTATGTCTTCAGCTGGTGAGGTATAAGCAACATCTGGATGTCCACCCTCAGGCCTTGCTGAAATCTGCTAGCTCTCTTCTCCTCGTCGGCCACCATATACGGTGCAAACCGACTAAGCCTCAGAAATTCAGCGGCATATTCATCCACTGACCGATTCCACTGCTGCAGTCTGATGAACTGCTCCTCCATCTCCTTCTGAGCAGTTGCAGGGAAAAATCTCTCGTAAAAGCCTTTCGAAAACTGATCCCAAGAGATAGGCTTCTCCAGCCTCGCCTCTTCAGCAAGCCACCAAGTTCTCGCCACATCCTTCAGCTGGATCTTGGCTACTTCTACTTGGTTCTCAGCAGGAATCCTGGCCGCCTTTAGGAGATCGGTCATATCAATCAACCATTGCTCTGCATCCAAGGGCTTCTCCGTGCCCGAGAATTCTGCCGGCTGCAACCTCCTGAAATCTGATATAGTACCCGGCCTCTGCTCCCGGGGTGCAGTCAGCAATCCTTGTCGCAAGAGCTCCGTCTGCTGCTGCTGACTATTGATCATCCCCTGGAGTATCCTGATCATGTCGTTCTCCCCGTTCGGACCTTCGCGGGAAGTGCTGGGACCGTTACGTGTCCCCCGTCTCTCCATATTCGAGCCGAGAGGAGCTGAAAAGATGATAGAATATGAGATTTCAGGAATCAAGAGATGGATTTCAAGAAAGGAATAGATAACTTCGTACTTGTGATTGGAATGTATAACAAAGACTCGTGTGACTCAGCCGCAAATTAATTCAACATTAATTTGCAGACAGGTTGTATTGGAGGTGTGAGAGCCTAGGCTCTGATACCAACCTGTGGCGCCCCGATCCTGGCGGGTACGGAGACGCCACTGCGACGTACATACGCAGGGCGATGGTACCATCACGTATGTACGCTAAGCATCAATACAACACAACACATATATCAGAGTGCGAAAATACGTGGTATTATACATTCCAACATAATTTAAACAAGTACTGAGTCATCACAAACAGTGATATAATATTACATCAATATTACATCACTAGATAATACAAAAGTAGACTGTACATGATGCAACAGATAATAACTCACGAGCTAGAAAGGGGATCTCGCGAGCGGGGAGAAAAGACTGGACGGAACTACTGCTGATCTGCCTGCTCCTCAAGATAAGCCTGATCCTCAGCTGATGGGTCCACCTCGGTCCAAGCTGCTAGATCTGGACATGCAAATCCAGGGTTGTTAGGAAAATCCCAGCGAGTACAAGAAAAACCCAATGGTAAGTATAAATAATAGCAAGCGCATCGAGACAAATATAATGTACCCAAATCAATAAGCATGAATTAACCACAATGAATAGTGAATATGGAAATAACACTAACATTTATAAGGCATGAAATAAAGCATGTGTATCAGATCAATGTCAGGAAATCAAACTATGAAGCATGGAGTATCTACAATAAATGGCAAGTATGGAATGACACAAAATGCATGAAGTCAATTTATTAAATTATTATTATTATTAACTCGTTCAATTTGTATGTTTGGTATATAACCGGTGCCATATACTTTCGCATACAAATCTAGCGAGGTTGGTTATTGGAAATTGATGGGGAGCGACGAACCATGTTTATAATGGGTCCCGTGCATGCCCGGGACAACGGTCCAGGATTATCCGGTACTGAGCCGGAACGTACCGCTAGGCACCGGGATTTACTATATGCCCGAAGGTCTCACAATACACCCGAACAGGAATGGAGTGTCACCGTTCCCCACAGGATATACCTAGGGGATTATAGCACACCCGGACAGGCAGGCAGGGGGGTAGGGGTGCCAGTACACCCCTCGGAAGCGCCTGGTGGCCATCCAGGTCGAATCCAACAGGAAGTTGTACAACATATGTATGGCCATCATAAACACAGAAGCTATATCGTTACCCATCAATTTCCCCCATCCCGGTGTAAGTTGTTTACATATGACAGAGTCTCAAATAATAATGTTCACGGGGTGTCCACAAATGTACAATATCCATGATTATCCTATTACGGGGTCAACAGGAGTATAATACAGGAGTAATGTCAGGAGCCTCCCTATTTCAGGGGTTCAAGTATACAGGAGTCCAGGAGTTCAGGAGTACCAAATATCTGGTAATAATAATATAATAATCATGTCATGTCCCCGTAACAGTATAGTCATGAATATGTCATATAATCAGGTCTCAGGGGTGGTAATGTCCGATCAAGAGTCATAATGTCAGGTCCAGGCATTTATACCACATGAAAACATAGCATATACCATATGTCAATAACAGGCGTCAAGTATCAAGTATCAGTGTCCAAAGTCATGTGATAAGTGTAGCAAGACAAGTATCGGGGTCGGGTATCACATGTCAAACATAGGGTAGCAAGTATCAATATTAGGGTCACATATCACATATGTCATGTCAAGCGTCCGTACCAAATATAGCATGAAAGATGTCGGTGTCAAATACAGCATGGCAATATCGGTGTCAACTATTGTGTGCCGGTGTAAATATCAAGTGCCGGTGACAAAAATTATATCCCTAGTGTAACATGCCAAGTGTCGGTATCCCAAATCACGTATCAGGCATAACATGTCCAAGGTCGGGTAAATACCGAGTGCAACATCATATATTCATTTACATAGCATGATATCATGTATCAAATTTTCGGTATTAAATACTAAGCATGCTAACATATCCACATCCCCATTCCATGCTTAAAATACAAGAGTATTTATTTTAAAATATATTAAAAATGCTCGCATAATATTAAAGTAGAGGCATGTCAAAAATAAAGTTGTACTCGCCTGAAAACGGGTAAAATACCGGTTAAAATCCGGGTAACCAGCGAACCGTCCAAGTAAACCTTTAGCCCACAATTTATATATTAAAATATATAATTATAAATATTTATATAAATATTAAAGAGGGAATGAGAGAGGAGAGAGAAATTTGTAGGGAAAAAAAGGGAGAAAAAGAAAGGGAGGGAAAATATGGTATAGTTTGAAATGAATTGGGATTTAAAGGAGAGGGGTAGGGGTTGTAAATAGAGGGTTGTAGTTTTAAAAAGTAGGTGGGGGTATTTTTGGAAAGAGAGGGGAAGTTTGTTTTATTTGGGAAGAAATGAAAAAAGGAAAGAAAGAAGTAAGAAAGAAATGAAAAGAGAAGAAGAAGGAGGGGGGTGTGGGGGGTGGCCGGCCGGCTGTAGGCCGGCGGCGGCGACTGCAGGACGCCGGCGGCGCCGCCGGCGGGGAGGTGGTGGCGGCGCGCGCGGTGGAGAGGAGGGAGGAGGTGAGTTTGTTGTTGTTGTTGTTGTTGTTGTTGTTATGTTGATGGTGGTGATGGTGGTGGTGGTGGTTGTGGTGGTGGTGATGATGTTTGGTGGTGGTGGGAAGTTGGAGGAGGTGGAGGAGGTGGTGATGGAGTAGTTATGGTGGTGAAATTGTTGGTGGAGATGGGGAATTTTGGAAAAATTGAAGGTGGAGATGAGATGGGTTATGGTGAAATTGAAGGTGGAGGAGGTGGAGTTTGGGGTTGTTGGAAGTGGAGGAGTGTTGTGGGGTGGTGGGGGTGCGGTGGCGGCGGCTTGGGCGGCGGCGGTGAAGGTGGAGGTGGTGTGCGTGAGTTGGAGTGGGAGGTTGAAGATGAAGATAAAATTTAAATAGAAAGGGAGGTGTTTTAAGGGGAGAAGATAAAGGGAAAAAAATGAATTGAAATGATGGAATGGTGGGATTTGAGATGATGAAGGGAGATGGAGTGGGGGAAAAGAGTTGCTCAGTCCATGATGGATTGCTCCCGCTGCTGCCGCTGTTGGGAATAGCAGGGAATGGGAGTTGGAGTGAAGGAGAAGAAAGGAAAGAAGAAAAAGAAAGAAAAAGAAAAGAAAATGGAAAAATTAAAAGGAAATGATTAAAAATAGTTAAAAATTTATAAATAAATATTTTATTAAATAATAAAGTTGATATAATATTCTGGAAGTAATAAGTAGAGGATTTGAGAGGTAAAAGTAAGAAAAAGAAATAACGGCAAATTTTATTATTATAATAAGGCGAAAATTTGACTGTTTCAGAATCCTTCCGAAAAATTCTCAAAAATAGCAAATATTATTATAAGATGTTTGGTGAAATAGGATTCGAAAAATATAGTATAGTTTTCAAAATAAAAATCCTGGAATCTTCCGGCGATACCGGCCGACGTCAGGATCGGTCAAATTTTGATAAATTTTGAAAAATCCCCAAAAAATGTTTTTAGTTAGAAAATGATATTCTAAGATGTACTGTGAAAGCCGTTTTTGAAAATTCAATCCCATTTGGAAATTAAAAATCCGGGAATCAGTCAGCGATGCCGATCGACACCAGTTTTGGAGATTTTGCAGAAAAATTTCAGAAAATTTCAGAAAATCATGAAAAATCTAAAATATTAGAAAACAGTCTCTGAAACTGAAAACGGTCCATTCGGACTACCAGAAAGTCAAATCGGGCTCTTGGCTGGTATCGGGTTCCCCGGTCCGGGTCAGGGCAATAAACTAAGCAATCACATACAAGAATAAAATTGAGCAATATGGTCGAAAAAATTTGGGACACGTATCTGGGTACGTATCCCGGGTACAGGGTGCTACAGTGCTCGTTGTGGACCGATGCATAGGCGATTCGAAGATCGATCCATGGGATGATCCGTAGATTAGTACCGGTTCGTGCAGTGAAAACCAGACGGCGATTCGGTTCTGAAATCGCGTCATTTCATGTGAGTGTTCGTTCTTGTGTATTTCCTTATTTACCGTTGTCGGTATGTGTTTACATGTTACACTTATCATTTCATGTGACTTTCTATTATATTTTACCAGTTTAACTACTTGTACTACTTCATGAGGTATCTATGATTGTTTACTTTAATTACATAGTTGATAGGAGTTTGTATCAGTGTCATTTCATGTGTTGGTAGTTTGGCGTTGTTGGCTTAGGCCTAGTTTTGATGTACCTTAGACAGTGACTCATTTTGATCCACTGGTTAATTGGCCCAGATTATATTTGAGGATAGATGATATATTTCATGTAGAGTACTTCTTAGACTTGTTATTCTTTCATTTGGTAATAACTTGACGGACTTGTTATGATGTTACTTTACTAAGAAATTGGATTACTTGATGCTTGGATCAGTATATGAACTTAGTTAGAGCTTGGGTCGAACTGGGATTTATGTTATTTACATTGGATATTGATCAGTATTTAAATGTGACTGATTTTGTTGGATTGTGACCAGATGTGTGGATATCTTACCTTTGACTTCGATATGTGATATCATAATGGTTTTGAATTATTAGAAGCTAAAGTTCTTGAATGTATTAACTGATTAGATCATTTGAGTATGGATGAGTTGTTGGTATTGACTTAGAAATGAACTATTCTAAATTACAGTTTTTTGAGGATGTTTCGTCTTTAGATATGATTTCAGTATGTGTTGACTTGTTAATCTCGAGGATATACCATGTGCTTCATGTTTAGTTATTGATTACTTCAATGAATAGAGATTGAGTTGTTGTGATATTGATCTAGTCGATATTAGTAATCTTGCACTTCAGAGTTATTAGATAATAGTCATCATTTTATCAGTTATTGGTGAGATTATTTATTGGTGATCATATGATGTGTTCAGAGTCTATAGGAGTTGGTAGATATCTGTATCAGTTATCAGTTGTTAGTGACACTATTGTGTTAGTGGCTATATCTCCAGTATCTTATTTCAGATGTCAGATATTAGTTGTCAACTACTCAGTTGTCAGATATCAGTTGTCAGTTGTCAGATTATTAGATAGTATTGACATCAGGAGTTGTTGGAGATATCATTTACTATTGCATATTAAATCACATCGATTGCTTATTAATAAAAAGACAACATAATCTGGGGAACAGGGGTAATTGCCTGATGATGCATGTCGTGTATTTTGGAAGGACTTATTATGGTACCGAGTTGTGGGTTCCAACCATGGGGAACCAAGGTAGTACTTGCCACCTATTCAGTTGTCGGTTATCAGGGCTATGCCCGGATTATGGCGCCACACTAGTTGTCTTTTTGTGTGGGGTTGTGGTCTTCAGTTATTAGAGCCTTGCGGCTTGTCCTGGTTCAGCGCCAGGGGTGTTAGACCGTGGTACCGGGCATGCACAGTACCCTTCCAAAACACATGCACTGCATTGGCAGGCAGTTACAACAACGATAACTTTATTTGATATGTGGGAAAACGGCTGTGGTATGGGACACAACTTAGTACTATATTAGTTAGGTTAATAATAACCAACCAAACTAGTGACATATGCCAGGTTACATATTCAGATATCAGTTGTTTGTTTATAGTTGTGATAGTTGACTTTTATCTTCATATATGTTGTTTTCGGTTATCCTTCAGTTGTCTGCTTATCATGTTATTTAGTTATCTTATATCTATAATTATTCTTGTTATTATTTTATGCACATTATTTACATGCACGAGTTCTCCCCTTTACACACACACTCACCATGTCGCTTTCTGACGACCCTGGATTTGCACGTCCAGATATTGGACGCTTTGTTTCTATTGTTCAGGTGTTCGTTGAGGCCATACGCTTCGCGAAGAGCTGGAGCTTCTCCCTATTCGATTCCGGTATTCTTATCTTTCTTGCTTCATTTTATTTCCTAATTCTCGTTATATCAGTTCAGTTATTATTCCAGTTCTTCATTTAAATGATATCATGCGTGGATGCTTATATGTGATATTGCAGTAATCATGATTTATTATAGTTGGGGTTTATAGCTTGTTTCGGGTTACTTAAGGCTTAGCGCGTATACGTGAGGTATTTTTCTGGCGTATATGCGTCGTCGACTCGTGTCGCGTCTCCGTTTCAGTCTATTTTGGGAAGCGAAACGTGATAGAGTTTTCTTGATATCAGAGCCTAGGTTTTCGACTTGCGATCTTGATCTTTGACTTTTGTTTCGCAAGAAAGACCTAGTTCTTACCGATAACTTGAAACAAGTTATATTTACACTACAATATACATATACTATCCATTATGATATTAAGTCCATTTGAAATTAACCGTCCTTCCTTTGAAAATTCTTATCTTTGATCTTTTGATATCCTTGATCTCTACTCTTCTTTTAGAGTGATCTAGATTTTCATCTTGCTTCTCGTCGTCCTTCTCGATTCTATTTCTTGACTTTGTCTCTTGAGATTAGTTACTTCATGTTGAAGCCGGTAGCTTAATCAAAGTAGCGCAGCGGAAGCGTGGTGGATTTATGATGTGCAGAGAGGCGACGTGAAGCTTGTTTTGTTTGTTTTCTCCTTTGATTTTGAATTCTTTTTACCATTCCCTGCCCTATTGAATTTCGGGGACGAAATTTTTATAAGATGGGTAGAATGTAATATCCCTAGTTGGTAATACTATATTTTTATTTTCCTACAGCTGCTTTACTAATTATTTTATTAAGATTATTAATTAACTTAATATATGCTTCTTTTGTGATTATTATTATATTAATATAAATTATTTTTAAAATGGTAAATGATAATTTGGCTTTATATATTTACTATTATTGCTTGTTATCCTTTTAATACTAATTAGTAATTTTTCCTTTACTATGATTATTATAAATTTTATTAGTGTTAGTATTTATTTTTACCTTATTTATTATTTTATTCATTTTTATGAATTAACATTAACTTAATTTCTGACTCCTCCTTTTCTGATTACTAATGGTACTAATGTTCAATTGTTTTTTAGATATTATATGATAAATTACCTTTATGTGTTATTACTAGTTTTAATTAATAATATTCTTAATTACTATCACTATTATTATTTTTAAGTAGTAGTTGTTATTGTTATTATATATTGTTATTCTTATCATTATTATTTATTATTAGTATCTATTATTATTGTTATTTTTATTATTATTTTCTATTTCCTTTTTCCCTATACCCATTCTCTCTATTCAAACCCATCTCCATTTCCTTAATACTACCCATTAACCCTATAAGCCTAAACCCATCAATCTTATACCCGAAACCCATAACACAATTACCTCCCTATATAATCCTCTCCTAATCTAACCTTAACCCTAATCACCATCCTAATCTCCTCCCAACAAAGCCGCTAACATCCCCTGCCCTTCCCAGGCCGCACACTCCTCTCCTGCAAGCCCCGCTGAACCCCGGATCTCCTCTTTGCCGGTGAGTTATGACTAACTCGGAACCTTCTCCAGAATACGCGGATCATCTTCAGGGCCTCGGTGAGTCGTGGCTTCCTTCCGCGGCCTCCGCCGGCAAGCAACCGCTTTCCATGGCCGTGAGCCTTGCCTCCTGCGTGAGTTTTCATCACCCACTCTCTTTACATCTTCCTTCTCTCTTTTCATATATACTTATGTATTATATTAGCATGGTAGAGTGAAATTATGTGTTGTGTAAGTTTTTATATGTTGGGAAAGTGTATATGTATGTAAGTGTGGGTATGTATGCACATAGTATATATGTGTGTGTTTTAATTACATGTTTGTGTGTTTGAGTGTTACTATTTTTGAGTATGTATGTATTGATATATGTATATATGTATGTTCTCGAATATATACGTGTATACTTGTATACGTATATATGCGGGTGTATACATATGTTTATGCATGTATTTTGTGGAGTGTATACGTGTACGAGAGTATGTTTGTGTTAGTTTATGTGTTTGGTTGCGTGTTACAGTGTTTCGGACCCGTTTGGTGAGATCCGAACCCAGCTTCAGGAGACCCGGACCCGATCCAGATTCGTGCTCGTTATGGACCCGATGCATAGGCGATTCGAAGACCGATCCATGGGATGATCCGTAGATCAGTACCGGTTCGTGCAGTGAAGACCAGACGGCGATTCGGTTCCGAAACTGCGTCATTTCATGTGAGTATTCGTTCTTGTGTATTTCCTTATTTACCGTTGTCGGTATGCGTTTACATGTTACACTTATCATTTCATGTGACTTTCTGTAATATTTTACCAGTTTAACTACTTGTACCACTTCATGAGGCATCTATGATTGTTTACTTTAATTACATAGTTGATAGGAGCTTGTATCAGTGTCATTTCATGTGTTGGTAGTTTGACGTTGTAGGCTTAGGCCTAGTTTGATGTACCTTAGACAGTGACTCATTTCGATCCACTAGTTAATTGGCCCAGATTATATTTGAGGATAGATGATATATTTCATGTAGAGTACTTCTTAGACTTGTTATTCTTTCATTTGGTAATAACTTAGGTGATGATTCATTCGGGCATTGATGACGGACTTGTTATGATGTCACTTTACTAAGAAATTGGATTACTTGATGCTTGGATCAGTATATGGACTTAGTTGGAGTTTGGGTCAAACTGGGATTTATGTTATTTACATTGGATATTGATCAGTATTTAGATGTGACTGATTTTGTTGGATTGTGACCAGATGTGTGGATATCTTACCTTTGACTTCGATATGTGATATCATAATGGTTTTGGATTATTAGAAGCTAGAGTTCCGAATGTATCAACTGATTAGATCATTTGAGTATGGATGAGTTGTTGGTATTGACTTAGAAATGAACTATTCAAAATTGCAGTTTTTTGAGGATATTTCGTCTTTAGATATAATTTCAGTATGTGTTGACTTGTTAATCTCGAGGATATTGTTGGCCCGGAGGCCTTCCTCTCTAGTTTTGATGATGATTAACTCATGTAGTTATGTTTACTAATAATCTTGTGATTTTAGTTTCAGATCATGTAACAAGATATTAGTTGGTGATTTGCTTCAACAAGGAGTTTGGAAGCTTTCACATGGTGATTCCAGTGCCCGAGCATCAAGATCATACCTTTACACTCGGTGGATCACGTTTGGGATCGAGTAGGCTTGAAGATTGAAGATCGTCAAGAAGACTTAGGTATCCTAGTTTTAGTTTTGTGTGTTTTAGATCCGTGTGTAAAGATTAGATAGTTGATATGCTCAAGTGCACAACACACACGTTTTATGGATTTTGGTTTTCATGAATAGTTTAGATCAAAATAAGTTTAAATGTTTTTATGTATATTAGATGTGTTCAATATACATACATGCTTCATATCTTAAACAAACTTATTTTGATATGTCTATTCATGAGTTTTAAGAAAAATCAGATTTCCTATTGAAAAATACATGTTTGATAAAATACAAGTTTGGTTTTGATAAAAATGATAAGACACAAAAATTGTTTGATATTTGAGTTGAAATTTTATCACATGTTTATATATCAATGCAAAATGTTAAAACTATTTTTCAGGATTTTTATATATTTTACAAGATTTATTAAAATATTTTTAACATGATTTTCTGACCCAGAAATTGGCTGCCAGGCTTTGGCGGTCGACTGGGAAGGTCGACCGTAAGCCAGAGACGGTCGACCGGTCGGTCGACCAACGTGCACAGGTCTGTGTACGTCTGGCCAGGCAATGGGCCGGTCGACCGGGCGGTCGACCGGACCAGAGAGCTTTGCTCTCTGTATCTGGGCCGTCGACCGAGCGGTCGACCGGGTTTCCCCAACGGTCATATTTATGACCGTTGGCGGTCGACCGCCAGCCGTCTCAGGCTGAGGATTCAGCCTAACGGCTAGTTTTCTGTTGGCCTATATAAACCCATTTTTTTGGGATTTTGGCTAAGTTTTTAGAGCAAAATTTCCAGACCTTCTATTGTGTTTTAAACAAGTTTTCAAAAGAGTTTTTGTGCCAAAAAGGATTCATCTTATTTGTTTTAGAGTTTTTGGAAAAATCAAAGAAAATAGAAAATTGAGAGATTTGCTTTGTTCTTCATTTCTATCTTTTACCAAGAGTTTTCCCAAGTATTTTCTTTGAGTTATTGTTTTCCAAACTCTAGTTTTTCTACACTTGAGCTATCATTCTATCCTATTCTATTAGGATCTTTGTTTTGTGGGAAAAGAGATTGTTTGTGGTTGAAAGATACCACCAAGTTGTAAACCCTTTCTTTGTGGGTGCTCCCTCTTTGGTAGAGGTTGAGATTGTTGGTTTGCTCCCTCTTGTGAGAGGTGGAGTTTGGTTTGTAACCCTCTTCGGTAGAGGTGTTTGTGGTTGTTTGGCTACGGGTCTACCCCTCGGTTGTGAGGTGGTGTTTGAGAGAGGAGTTCGGTACTCCCTTGTTGTACAAATCCTCCTCGGTGGAGGTTCCCTCGGTGGGAGTCCTCGGTGGACAAGTTAGTGGATTAGAAATCCTTCTCGGTGAAGGCGGGGATGTAGAGCTAGGGGCTCGAACCTCGGAACATATCATTGTGTTTGCGTTTGATCCATTGCCTCTAAACCCTCTCTCTCTTTTATTTGTGCAAAGCATCATTCATTCATTCATATCTTATTGCTTGTATTTGTGTCTTGCATTATTTCATATTGTTCATCTTTATATGCTTGGCTTGCTTGTGTGTGCCTCACTTATACTTAACCACAAGAGTTTCATATAGCACCTCAACCCTTATCTAGGGGAATCAAGAGGAGTTAGTCCAGAGCCCTTCACGGGGAATTCGGCTACATTTGTTGGTTGCAAAATAGTTTTTAGCTTCCGCATTTAGTTACTAGATTAGCACTTTCACCTATTCACCCCCCTCTAGGTGATTTCAATTGGTATCAGAGCCTACGCTCCTGATACTTAGGCTTAACATCCTAGGAGTGAGATCCTTGTTTGCTAATCTATCATTTGCTTATTTGCACACATATAGTTTATACCCATGGACTTCATGACCCCACCTATGTTTGACCCTTCCAACATTGTTGTTTGGAAGACTAGGATGTCCATTTACCTACAAACCCTAGGATATAAGGTTCACCTTGCCATTACCAAGGAATCCTACCTTAGTGATAGCAAGCATGTAGGGGCCAATGTACAAGCCCTTGAGGCTATTAGAAGCACACTTTCTAAAGAATATCTTATGCTTGTTTCTAATCTTGATTCCGCTTTTGTAGTGTGGAACAAGTTGACAACCACAACCACCTCCGAGCTTCAATTGCAAATCCAACAAGAGGAGGAGTCTAGTGGAGAATCCGAGTCTCAATGCTACATGGTCCAAGGGAATGACTCCCTTGAGGTACAATCGGAAACTTAACTAGATAGTGATGATTGTGCTAGTTCTTCATATGATGAGAATATTGATCCCCATGCTTTAAATGAAGAACTATCTATTGTTAGTGAAAATTGATAGAAAAATATAATGTTTTGAAAAAGAAAAGTTTAGGAATTGTTAATGAAAATAAAAGTTTACATTCTAGACTTAACTATGTTTTGCAAGAGAAGGTTGAGATTTATAATGAAAGGGATTCATTAAGATCTCAACTAGACCTTGCTCTAAAGAAAAATGATTTTTTGAAAAATAAAAATGATTGTGATAATGTTTTGAAAAATAATGATGTTTTGTCTTCAAAAGTTGAATTTGTTTTAAAAGAAAATGATTCTTTGAAAAGAGAAATTGATTTTATTTCAAAAGAATTAGAAATTTGTTTATATAAAAATAATTCTTTAAAAAATGATATTGTTTCTCATGTTTGCCATGCTAGTGTAGTTTTACCTAGCATACCTATTGCATGTACCTCTTCTTCTAGGATTAATGATGATATTTGTTTATTAAAGAAGAGTGTAGATTGTTTGGGCTCCACTTTGAGCCATTGTACCAAGAGTCATACACGTTTGGAAACTTTGTTTCGAAATAAACAAGTTCCATCTTTTCATGCACACCCTCCACGGCATACACATGCTCCTCACGGACACCATCACATGTATGCTCATGTGTACACTTGTACACATTGTGGACGTAAGGGCCACCTTGCTAAATTTTGCTATGATAGAATACATGTTTCAAATTTAGCAAATAATTTGTTTGGGTTAGAGAAGGTACTAACCCCCATGGACCCAATAAGATGTGGGTACCAAAGACCACCCCTCGTGTGTTTGATGTAGGTGTGGGCTCTCGCATGACGTGAGAGTAGCGATACCTTGGAGTGGATGCGTTCCGTACTTAAAGGAAACATTTTGGATGCATCACTTTCAAGGGTTGTTTGGTGGAGAGGACCACCATGTTTTGGAGACAAGGAAAGTTGCCTTCTAGGTTTTGGTAACGATTCCTAACTCCTAATTATTGTTTACATGCTTTTCATTTTATTCATTATTAGCATGTTTTGTTGTTTATTGATTATTATGCTAATGCCATGTTTATTAGACCATTGACATACATGTATAGTATTTGAGACACCCATGAGTAATATGGACTATTATTTGTGTTCTCACCATAGTTTGGCTATCATGTACATCATGACTCTAATAACATGTAAATTTACATAGTAATCATGTTTAGGTTTACCATGATGATTTTATCTTGTTTTTGATGCTTCATGTTTTGAATATATGTTTAAATGTTAGTTTTTATTAAAACTAGGTATATACTTGTGCATATAGTGGGTCACAAATAAATCTATATATGTTTGTACTTGAATGCTTATTTGTTCCCATTAGATGTGCTAGTATAGTCTAGTTTTGATGATTCATGCATTTTAAACTTGTATTCCTATTTTTGGATTTGTTTTATGAGTTTTCATTTTATGTATATGTTTATTTTGCCAAAACTTTAAGATATACATATACCCTTGAGTCATTTGCTTTCATGCAAATCTTTATTTATGGACTCAATTGTGTTTGGGGATATGTATGTATACTTCTTGTGTTGACAAATCATACATATACCTTGAAATGAAATTTGTTTTAATGAAAATTTAGTTATTCATGTTTTCATGTATTTATGTTTAAACTTCATGTATATGTCTATCTTGTCCAAAACTATTAGATATACATGTATATCCTTTTGAGCCACGTGCCTTCATGCATATATCTTTGTGAACTCTTTGTGTTTGGATATGTATGTATACTTTAGTTTGTACATGACATACATATGCCTTGAAGATTAAATAGTTTAGATGATTTTTATATTTTCATGTTTAAGGAATATTGAGCTTAATATCTATCTTTCATGATTATGATATTTACACTTTATTTGTACACTCACTTTTTATGTTTACTCATGTGTTATTTTTATGAGTCATATTTATGCTTCATTGATTTGAGTGATGGATAACATGTGGATTCTTGTTTCATGAAAAATAATTTTGTTTTATTCCTAGCTTGAAGGTTTTCGCACTAGTTAACAAATTTTTCCATTTAACTAGTTGCGATATTCTTCATTATGGTAGAGTTTTTCAAACATTCATTATTTTCAAATCTATTTTTGAAAACCCCTACCTTCTACGGGCGGTTGGATGGGAGATCATGCTCATTTATGCTTTATAGTGAAAATCATTTTAAACTTGAACATGATTGGGAGGATAGGTTATATGAGTTATACCTTGCTATGATTGTTGTTTCAATTGGTATCAATTTTGATCTTCTTGTATACTCATATGTGTTTATGTATGTATGTTTTCAATTTCTAATAGTATCAATTTCAATTTGTATTAAATTTTTCATACATATATATTTTGTTTATGCTTAAGCTTGTATGTTTAAATGAATATCATGTTTCAATTGATTAGTTTTCAATTGGTATCCTTAAACAAGCTTATGTATGTTTTTAGTTGGTTTTTCATAAAGGGGGAGAAAACTCATATTTTAGTTTTCAATTGGTATTTTGTTCCCTTACTTTATGATAGAAAATAATAATTTCAATTGATATCATATGTTTAAAATGAACAATTATTTCAATTGGTATCAAGATGTTGTTTTCATTTTTTAAATTGGTATCAAGAGGCACTTCATTGACATATTTTTTAATTGGTATCTTGTTTAATGTCACCCCTTATTGACTTTGTTTTTGTTTTAGACAAAAAGGGAGAACATTATTTTTATTGTTTTGACCCTTTTGTTGATTCTTTGTTTCGAACAAAATGGGGAGGAAAAAAAATTTATTGTTTTGGTTTTTACCCCTTTGTTGATGATTGACAAAAAGAGAGAGAAAGATTTTGAGTTTTATATGCATAATTATGGTTTTGCATATATTAAGTTTAATAAGTTTAATTGGAATCAAGAGAAAGATTTTGAGTTTGAATTTTATATGCATATTTATGGTTTTGCATATATTAAGTTTAATTGGTATCTAGAGCATGTTTACATGTTTTGTTTTTGTTTGAAAATTTCAATTGGTATAAGAGCTCTTATGTTTTATGCATACCTAGAACATTTCAATTGATATAAGAGCATCTTCTGTTTATGCATGTCCATGCATGTTTCATGTTTAGCATGCATTGCATATTTATGTTTCTTTGTTTATGCATGAGTTAAGGGGAGCTTCTTTGAAGCTTAACTTTAATCCATGCATATATAACTCCATGAGTTTTGTCATCATCAAAAAGGGAGAGATTGTTGGCTCGGAGGCCTTCCTCTCTAGTTTTGATGATGATTAACTCATGTAGTTATGTTTACTAATAATCTTGTGATTTTAGTTTCAGATCATGTAACAAGATATTAGTTGGTGATTAGCTTCAACAAGGAGTTTGGAAACTTTCACATGGTGATTCCAGTGCCCGAGCATCAAGATCATATCTTTGCACTCGGTGGATCACGTTTGGGATCGAGTCGGCTTGAAGATTGAAGATCGTCAAGATGACTTAGGTATCCTAATTTTAGTTTACTGTGTTTTAGATCCATGTGTAAAGATTAGATAGTTGATATGTTCAAGTGCACAACACACACGTTTTATGGATTTTAGTTTTCATGAATAGTTTAGATCAAAACAAGTTTAAATGTTTTTATATATATTAGATGTTCAATATACATACATGCTTCATATCTTAAACAAACTTATTTTGATATGTCTATTCATGAGTTTTAAGAAAAATCAGATTTCCTATTGAAAATACATGTTTGATAAAATACAATTTTTGTTTTTGGTAAAAATAATAAGACATAAAAATAGTTCAAATTGCTTGATATTTGAGTTGAAATTTTTATCACATGTTTATATATCAATGCAAAATGTTAAAACTATTTTTTGGGATTTTTATATATTTTACAAGATTTATTAAAATATTTTTAACATGATTTTCTAACCCAGAAATTGGCTGCCAGGCTTTGGCGGTTGATCAGGAAGGTCGACCGTAAGCCAGAGACGGTCGACCGGTCGGTCGACCAACGTGCACAGGTCTGTGCACGTCTGGCCAGGCAATGGGCCGGTCGACCGGGCGGTCGACCGGACCAGAGAGCTTTGCTCTCTGTATCTGGGCGGTCGGCCGAGCGGTCGACCGGGTTTCCCCAACGGTCATATTTATGACCGTTGGCGGTCGACCGCCAGCCGTCTCAGGCTGAGGATTCAGCCTAACGGTTAGTTTTCTGTTTGGCCTATATAAACCCATTTCTTTGGGATTTTGGCTAAGTTTTTTGAGCAAAATTTCCAGACCTTCTATTGTGTTTTAAACAAGTTTTCAAAAAAGTTTTTGTGCCAAAAAGGATTCATCTTATTTGTTTTAGAGTTTTTAGAAAAATCAAAGAAAATAGAAAATTGGGAGATTTGCTTTGTTCTTCATTTCTATCTTTTACCAAGAGTTTTTCCAAGTATTTTTCTTTGAGTTATTGTTTTCCAAACTCTAGTTTTTCTACACTTGAGCTATCATTCTATCCTATTCTATTAGGATCTTTTGTTTTGTGGGAAAAGAGATTGTTTGTGGTTGAAAGATACCACCAAGTTGTAAACCCTTTCTTTGTGGGTGCTCCCTCTTGGTAGAGGTTGAGATTGTTGGTTTGCTCCCTCTTGTGAGAGGTGGAGTTTGGTTTGTAACCCTCTTCGGTAGAGGTGTTTGTGGTTGTTTGGCTACGGGCCTACCCCTCGGTTGTGAGGTGGTGTTTGAGAGAGGAGTTCGGTACTCCCTTGTTGTACAAATCCTCCTCGGTGGAGGTTCCCTCGGTGGGAGTCCTCGGTGGACAAGTTAGTGGATTAGAAATCCTTCTCGGTGAAGGCGGGGACGTAGAGCTAGGGGCTCTGTAACGCCCCGATCCTAAGGATACGGAGTCGTTATGGCGACGCATATACGCGAGAAAAATACCCCACGTATATACGCTAAGCCTAAATTGTAACCTGAACCAGCTATAATCAGAACTATAATAATCAAGGACCACTGCAATAATACATATAAGACTACACATGATAGTAATGAATAACAGGAAGAAAATGACGGCTGAATAGAAGTCAAAGGTGATATACAGGAATCAAGGAATAATAACAAGAATAAAATGCAAGTATACCAGAATCAAAGGGAGAGGACCCAAGCTTCTCGCCAGGCGTGCCGTCTCATCGAACACCTGCACATTAGAAACAATCGTCCAAAAGCTGGACGTGCAAACCCAGGGTCGTCAGAACGCGACCATAATGAGTGTGTGTGTAAAGGGGAAACAGCTCGTGCAGAAGAAACCATGTGCATATATAATAATAAGGACAACTACAGATAGAAAGACAAATAACACAATAAATAACTGAACAGTAACTCATATGATGAAGACATGAATACAGATAGCAGTCAAATGGCACAACTGTAAATATGCAATCAATGTCAAAATAGGTATCCATCACATGTCACTAAACTGGTATCCAAGTCTGGTCATAAGTCTGGTCCTGGTTACAATCATGTGGTCCTGGTTACAATCATGTATACAGTCATGTGTCATAAGGCAGGGTAACCATTCAGGGTATAACATAATGTGTTCATTCAATTCATTCAATAACAATCAGTAATGTTCTACGTTATCTTTATCACTTTCCCACCGGCGTCCCACAACATCCGACAGTTCACCCTGGAGCCCGCACATCCAGTAGAACTCATCCGAACTCCGATATGCGGGTATCATTGTTCGAATAGGGAAAGAGAACCAAATAACATGCATCCTAGGGGTTATCATCATACAAGTGCGTGTGGATGCTAATAGGCACTGAGAATGCAATATCACGCTAACACCAGGTGGCACAGTCAGTAAATGGCCCTGCAGATTCAAGAGGTGGCCCCCACAGATTCAAGAGGTGGCCCCCACCACGTATGTAGTGTGGCACTTTGCTCCGTGTGGCACTTTGCTCTGAGGGGAATGGATTCTAGAGGTGGCCCCCACGGATTCAAGAGGTGGCCCCCACCATGTGTATGATGTGGCACTTTGTTCCGTGTGGCACTTAGTTCCATTCAAGATCTGCCGGACGCTAGCACGATTGTGGGATACATCCTCGTCAATCCCGACACCAGGCGGCAAACCGCCGGACGCCGGTTTTGACTGTGCTATTAACAGGTCAACATTGCATGGGACATGGATACAGTGGGTACAGGAGTACTAGATGTCAAGTAACAGTGATACAGTCATATGCTAAGGTCCAGTGAAAGGTGTCTAGTGTACAGTCAGTGAGGTAATGCCATCAATAACAATCAATACCTTATGCCATTTCAATTACTGGGATGCTACTGGACGGTAACAATATCAGTACAGTAATAATCAATCAGTAATCGTATACACGGTGAACAATATCAGTACAGTGAACAGTAGCAGTAACCGTGTATACGATGAACAATAAAACTGTACCGTGATTACGGTCAAATAATGCTTTCCCAGTAACTTCAATAACATGGAGTCAATATAACAATAGAGCTGATGACACTAGATAGCAGTCAACATTCATTTCCCGTAACTTCCAGTAATCTGAATACTAGGTTCATCAGTCAGGCTCCAATATAAGGGATATAGATTATGGATAACCTCTAACTCAAGATCAATTTAAGTCACAACTCAACTAATCCAGTCATATCCGATATGTCCTCAATACTCAACTAATAAAGTCTTGTCAATTACTGATCACCATACAATGTAAATAGCATAAGTCCCAGGTCAATCCAAAGTCATCATATCCAACTCATATTCCCAACAGTTACAGGATCATCAATTACCACTATACATCGAGCAATCTGATACAATAATTATATACTAATAATTATAGTCTAGTTCTCACACTCTACTATTCTACTCTGAACCATAAGTCTTCACAGTTCCCTCTTCTATTATGATCAGTCATAATATCCCAACGCCAGACAACATATCCAATACATGCATAACCTATTCCTATGCATTCAACATTGTAAAGTAGAAGGAGTGACAACTCACATTCGTGCTTAATGATCTCTACACAAAATTATGTAACATATGCACTACACATCAAATTACACCATATACACAACATGTCTATGATCACTAAATTAATTAAAGAGAGAGAAAGAGAGAGAAACACTCACCTGAGCTCGATCGCAAATCCAAAGCACTGAAATCATAAGGCTCCAGTAAATCTACATAAATTATTAAATCGAAATTGTTAGATTCTTTAAAAGAATATTTTAAGGAGTTTAAATCTTAGTTAATTAGTTTGGGAGTTGAAGATATGATGCTTTAGGTTTACTGAATTTAATAGGTTTAATTTAAATAAATCTCTAATTTTTTGTTAGATTTTTAATAAGCTTTAAATCATTAAATACTCAACGGTTCTAGATTTAACATTAAAGAATAATGGTTTTAAAGTGGGTGATTTGAAATTAATTTATGTTGCTATATGTCTAAAACTTTAATCTTAGAAAGTAGAAGTGTTGTAAAATATAATTTATATTTTTCTCTATTTTATTTTAATATTTTTACTAATTATGTTAATACAAATCTTTCTCTTTTATCTCTTCTTTCTTTTTGTTTTCTTTTCCCTTTTTCTTTTAAATACAACAGCCCAGCCCAGTCCAGGTTGGACCAGGCCGGACCAGGCCAGGCCAAGGCCTGGTCCAGAAACTTTTATCTTTTTCTTTTTCTTTTTTTTTTTCTCTTCCTGGGCCTGGGCCAGTGTGGCCCAGCACTGTTTCCCCTTTTTTTTTTATAGTTCTGGGCTGGACCAATTGCGGCCCAGTTTTCTTTCTTTTTTTTTTTTTTTTTTTTTTAAATGGACCCAACCCGGGCCTGCCAAGCCCGGGCTGGGCCTGGCCTGGCCATCCTGGCCAGGCCGGCCAGAGAGCAGCGCCTGCTCTCGGCTTGGCCGAGAGCAGGTGCAGATTTTTTTTTTTTTTTTTTTTAATTTTGTAGAAACCTTTTTTTTTTTTTTAAAGTATGAAAATTTTAGATATATCCTTTAATTGGATTTTGAATTAGTTTTCAAGTATTGGTAGATTAGCCCAAGTGTCTAATTTAGATCCTTGAAATTATGTTCTAAAATTTTCTTTTTATTATTATTTTTTTAAAATATTTCTATTAAAGAATCTTATATTATTTTTATATAAGTTTTACTTAGATCAAGGTAAAGATTTTGATGATGGAGAAATTCTTGAAAAGGTAGATCTATGCATGATACTCCGATTAAATTATAATTTTTAATTCATGTCAATTTTAAATTATGGTATATTACCAAATTCATATTCATATAAATTAATTTAAATTTAGGGAAGATCTAAGTTTTCGTAACAAAAGGGAATCTTAAACATACTATGCTAATTAAATATTTGAATTGATAAAAAAATCAATTTCTATACTTACTTGTTTCCTTGCTTTCTCCTTGACCTTGTATCCCGAAATCCTTCTTCGTTCACAATCAATTTGAGGGAAAATATGAAGATAAGGAAAGTTATACTAGAGTTTTCTTGATGTAGGAGAGAAAGGAAATGTTTAGGTTATATAAGGTTATAAGAGATATTTTTTTTTGAACCTGGACTCTAATTAGGTTAGATTAACAATTTGGTTAAGAATGGAAAGTGGTAGGAAAAATCTCAAAGAGATTTTTCTTGAATCTGGACTCTAATTAGGCTAGATTAGAAATTTAGGTAAGAATGGAAAGTTATAAAAAAAATCTCAAAGAGATTAGATTTAAAATTACAGATTGTCTAGCTTATTAGATTCAAATTAAATTCTGAGTGTTCTTAACTTACACGCCAATGTGGCATAATGGTTTAGGCATTAGTATTTGTTATAAGGGAACGAGGTTCGAAACTTGACATAAACATGTATAGATATATTTATTTATTTCTCATTATTATTATTTTTGTTTAACCTTTATTTATTTTATCTTACTTTATTTTTGGATAAGAGTAAATGGGTTATGGTTTATTAAATAATTGATTGGATTATAGGTTGGACAAGAAGATCATTTAGGAATAATACCAACACTAACATAATAAAAATAATAAGGCTAATCATAAGGTATAAAATATAATACATACATATACTAGTATAAACATAAATCAAAAACATATACACTTAATATGTATGCACATATTTTTATACACCTGTATAAAATAAATTAATCAATAATAATAGCTAATTCTATATAAATTAATAAGAGTAGAAATACAGTATTACTAGTTAGGGGATATTACAGGCTCGAACCTCGGAACATATCATTGTGTTTGCGTTTGATCCATTGCCTCTAAACCCTCTCTCTTTTATTTGTGCAAAGCATCATTCATTCATTCATATCTTATTGCTTGCATTTGTGCCTTGCATTATTTCATATTGTTCATTTTTATATGCTTGGCTTGCTTGTGTGTGCCTCACTTATACTTAACCACAAGAGCTTCATATAGCACCTCAACCCTTATCTAGGGGAATCAAGAGGAGTTAGTCCAGAGCCCTTCACGGGGAATTCGGCTACACTTGTTGGTTGTATTAAGTGTGTTGCAAAATAATTTTTAGCTTCCACATTTAGTAACTAGATTAGCACTTTCACCTATTCACCCCCCTCTAGGTGATTTCAGATATACCTGTTGGCCCAAAGGCCTTCCACTCTAGTTTTGATGATGATTAACTCATGTAGTTATGTGTACTAATAATCTTGTGATTTTAGTTTCAGATCATTAATCAAGTTATTAGTTGGTGATTAGCTTCAACAAGATGATTTGGAAGCTTTCACATGTTGATTCAAGAGCCCGAGCGTCAAAGATCACACATAACACTTGCTCGGTGGATCATGGAGTTTTGAATCGAGTCGGCTTGGAGATTGCGCTCTACAAGAAGACATCGGTACCATAATTTAGTTGTGTTTATATCCAAATTGTAAAGATTAGAATAGTATGATATGCTCAAGTTCACAACACACACGTTTCATATTTTGGTTTTCGGTTTTTGGTTTAACCGATCTTGGTTTGCATGAATAGATATTATATCAAAATAAGTTTACATGGTTTAATGTATATTAGATTTGTTCTATATACATGCATGCTTCAACTACTTAGACAAACTTACTTTGATATACCAATTTCATGTGTTTTATGTTTTGTGTTTTAACAAAACTTATTTTGGAATTAAAGTCAAAAACTATGATATGTATATGTTTCATGTATATTGGATTTCTATCCATATGCATCATGCTTCAAAGTGTTTAAATATCATGTTTTTGTATTTGGAAGAGTTTTGGACAAAACGTATTTTCTATTCAAAATCCAAGTTTTAGAAAATACAGTTTTTGGTTTTGGTAAAAATGATAAGACACAAAAATAGTTCATATTGTTTGATATTTGAGCTAAACTTTTTACCACATGTTTATATATCAATGCAAAATGATAAAACTATTTTTGGTGATTTTTAGGAGTGTTAAAAGATTTTTCAAAATATTTTTAAACTGTTTTTCTGACCCAGTTTTCTGTTCCAGGCTTCAACCAGTCGACTAGTCTTCTGACCAAGTCAACTTGGGATGAAGTCGGTCGACCGGGTCGGTCGACCGACGTGCACAGATCTGTGCACGTTTGGCAGACACAGGGACGGTCGACCGTCAGGGTCGACCGGGTTTGAGAGCAGAGCTCTCTGTTTGTTTGGGTCGACCGGTAGCTGGCAACGGGCAGAATTTGACTGTTGGACGGTCGACCGGAGCGGTCGACTGGCAGTTCATTTTTGGCATTTTCTCTGCTGCTAACGGCTATATTTTTCTGGGGTCTATAAATACCCCATTCATAGCCTGTTTTCTCCAAGATTTTTTGTGCGAATTTTTCCCTACTCTCTGGTGTTTTCACAGTAATCAAAAGAAGTTTTTGAACTCATATTGAACAATCTATTTGGAGTTTTTGCTAGGGTTTGAAAAACCAAAGAAAAGGGTTTTTGGGAAAAAAGTTTTGATTCATCTTCTATATCTTGGTTTCAGTTTTCCCAAGGATTTTTCTTTGTGATTTTGATTTCCATTCCATTGGTTTTCTCCACACTTGAGCTAAAATCTACTATCTCTTCTATAGGCTTTGTGTGGGAGAAAGAAATTGTTTGTGGTTATTTGTTAGACCACCAAGTTATAAACCCTAACTTAGCTTGACTTTGTGCCTTTCCCTCATTGTGTTGAGGAGGTTGTGCTATTGGGTTGTATCCTCAAGTGGTGAGGTGATCCTTATTTGCTTTGTGCTAATCTCTCAAGTTGTGAGGTGATTGTTTTGTGGATTGGAGCTTGCCTCAAGGAGGAGGTTGTGGTTGTAAAGAGAGGAGTTGGGTACTCATTGTGAGAGTTCTTTGTGGACTAGCTAGTGGATTAGAAATCCTTCGTGTGTGTCGAAGGCGGGATGTAGAGCTGGGTGCTCGAACCTCGAAACATATCTTGTTGTTTGCGCTTGATCCATTGACTCTCTCTCTATCTCTCTCTTTACTTGTGCCTTGCAACTATTCATATTGTGCATTCATAATTGCTTGGCTTGGTTGTGTGTGCATCACTTGTTGATTACACTTGAGTGTATTGCATTAAGTTTTTAAATTCCGCATTGAGTTCATAGATTAGCTATATCACCTATTCACCCTCCCTCTAGGTGATTTCAATGGTATCAGAGCCTACGCTCCTGATATTTAGGTTTAACCACCTAGGAGTGAGATCTTGGTTTGCTAATCTTCATTTGCATTTTCATTTGCACTCATTTAGTTTGCACTCATGGATAGCCCTCCTATGTTTGACCATTTTAGACTTGATACTTGGAAGGCCAATATGAGTAGGCATTTAAAATCACTAGGTCATCTTGTTTATCAAGCCTCCACTTTAGAATCCTTCCCTAATAGTAGTAAACACAAAAGGCTAATGCATTAGCACTTAGAGCACTTAGAGCATCTCTTAATGAACATCTTTTACCGGTGTTTGATCGTTATGACTCGGCTTTTACAGTTTGGAGCATATTGACTTCTCCCGAGCTTTTAAGGATTATCAACAAGTTGAGAGGATCTAGGAGAGACATGTCCGACGAGCATTGCTTCATGGTCCAAGGGAAGAACTCCCTTGAGGTACAATCGAATTCTCAATTAGATGATTGCTCTAGTTCCTATTGTGATGGTTGTTTAGAAGCTCAAACTTTAAAATGGAACTTGCCACAAAGCTTGAAAATTTCTTGAAAAAACACAAACTTTTGAAAGTGGATAATCTTGTTTTGAAAAATGAATAACGGATTTGTATTCTAATTTTGAATTGATTTTGCAAGAGAAGGAAGAGATCACTAGTGAACGTGACTCACTAAGATCTCAACTAGACCTTACTCTTAATGAGATTGAAGTTTTGAAAAGCAAAAATGATTGTGATGATGTTGTGAAAAACAATGAGGTTTTATCTTCAAAATTGGATTTTGTTTTAAAAGATAACCTTGTCTTGAAAAATGAAATTGATTCCATTACAAAGAATTGGATTTAGTTTTAAAGAAAAATGAATCTTTAAAATTGATATTGATTCTCATGTGTGCCATGCTAGTATAGCTTCTTCTTCTAGCACACCTCTTACATGCTCCACTTTATCTTCAAGTATTGAAAAAGATATAAATGTTTTGAAGAAAAGTGTTGATTGTTTGGGATCCACTTTGAGCCAATGTGCTTTAAATCATACACGTTTGGAAACCTTGGTTCATAAGAAACAAGGTCCATCTTTGCATGCACACCCTACACGGCATACACATGCTTTCCACGGACACAACCATGACATGTATGCTCATGTGTACACATGTACACATTGTGGTCGAAAAGGCCATCTTGCTAGATTTTGCTATGATTGTTTACATAATGAAAATTTAGCATGTAATCTTGTTTGGGTTAGAAAGAAACTAACCCCTATGGACCCAAAAGAAAATGGGTACCAAAATCACCTCCTTGACTTTTGATGTAGGTGGGAGCTCTCGCATCACGTGAGAGTATTGGTGCCTTGAGGTGGATGCATTCTAAGCTTAAAAGAGAACCATTTGGATGCTTCACTCTCAAAGGGATTTGTGGGAGGACCACCGTGGTTTGGAGAACTAGAGATGCACCTTCATCATCGGTTTGGTATCACTCTCTAACTCCCATTTTCATTTACATGCTTTCATTCATAGCATGACATGTTTTAGTGTTCATTATGCTTATGCCATGTTGATTAAATTAGTGTTATACATGTTTAGTTACTGGAGACGCCCATGTTTTATATGGATCTTATCTTTGTGTTCTCACCTTGTTTAGTACTATCATGTATGCCCTAGATCTAATGTACATGCATATACATAATGATCATATGGATGTTTATGATGTTTTGTTTTTGATGACTCATGTTTTGTTTAGTATGTTGAATGCCATGTTTATTAGACCCTTGACATGCATGTATAGCTTTTGAGATCACCCATGTTTAGTATGGACCCATATTTTATGTTCTCTTTATGTTTTAGCTATCATGTTAATCATAGATCTAATGCACATGTCTTTGTCATGCTAATCATATGGTTGACTATGACTTTTTGTTTTAATAATTCATGTTTTTGATTATTATGATCATTTTTATGATTTTCATGTTGATCTATGTGTCGTTTTATACTTCATGATTTGAATATATGTTTAGATGTTAGTTTTTCATGAAAACTAGGATTTATACTTGTACATAGAATGGGCAACAAGTAAATCTTTTTATGTTTGTGCTTGAATGCCTATTTGTACCCATTAGATGTGCTAGATAGTCTAGTTTTGATGATTCATGCATTCTAACTTGTATTCCTCAATTTGGATATGTTTTCATGATCATGTGTTTTAACTTCATGTATATGTCTATCTTGTCCAAACTATTAGATATACATATACATCCTTGAGCCACGTACCTTCATGCATATTTTTTGTGGACTCATTGTGTTTAGGATATGTATGTAGACTTTAGTTTGTACATGACATACATATGCCTTGAAGTTTAAATCGTTTGGATGAATTTCATGTTTGCTAGGTGATTTCACATTTATGATGAATTTCATGTTTTTAAGATGATTTCAATTGGTGATTTCACATCCTAGATGAATTTCATGTTTTCAATATTGAGCTTGATTGTCCACTTTCATGTTGATGTGTTTCTCATAACACTTGTACACTCACCTTATTTAATGTTTTCTCATGACTTAGTTTTCATGAGTACAAATTGTGCTATATGGATTTTGAGTGTTTCAGTGCCATGTGGTTTACATGTGTCTTCATGAAAAATATTTTTGTTATTCCTTGTTTGAAAGATCTCGTTCTAGTTGATTCATATAACTAGTTGTGATATTCTTCCTTGGTAGTAGTTTTCAAACATACTATATTTGTAAACCTATTTTTGAAAACCCCTACCATCCAAGGGTGGTTGGAGGGGGCCATGCTCATGTATGCTTTATTGTGAAAATCATTTAAACTTGATCATGTATGGGAGGATAGGAATATGAGATATACACTTGATCTTATTGTTGTTGCAATTGGTATCATTGAATTCTTTCAATTGGTATCAATCTTGACATTTCTTGTGTACTCATATATTTTTATATATGCTTGCATTTCAAATAGTATCAATTTCGTTTGGTATCTACTTGTCATACATATATTTGTTTTATTTGTGCTTATTATATCCCTATATCTTTAAGCACAAGGTTTTGTTTATGATAAGCTTGAGCTTCAACTTTGTTTCAATTGATTTAGTTTTCAATTGGTATCTTAATTCGAGTCTTATCATAGTTTTCATTGGTATTTCATAAAGGGGAGAAAATCTTATATTTCATCTTTCAATTGGTATTTTGTATTCCACTCTCTTGCTTTATGATAGAAAATAATGATTTCAATTGGTAAAAAGAATATAATTTCAATTGGCAATAATTTCAATTGGTATCAACATTTATGTTTAGAAATTCAAAATTTGTTATGTTTAATTTCAATTGATATCAAGATTGTTTATTTACAATTGGTATGTTGTTTGTTTACTTATCAATTGGCATCAAGATTTTTGTTTTTCAATTGTATAGTTTCACTTTTAAATTGGTATCAATATGCACTTCCTTGACACATTTTTTAATTGCTATCGTTTTTATTTTAGACAAAAAGGGGGAGAACATCCCTTGATTGATTCCTTGTTTTGAATAGAAAGAATATGTGTATTAGTTTTGTTTTGTTTTTAACCCCTTTGTTGATGATTGACAAAAAGGGAGAAGAATTTGAGTTTATATGCATGTTGTATGCATGTTTTATGTGTTTTTATATTAAGTTCAATTGGTATCAAAAGCATTATTTAAAGAACATGTTTAGTGTTGGTATCAAGAGCTTGTAAAAGAGATCATTAGATCATTAGTTTTGTTTTGCATATATTTAGTTTACTTGGTATCAAGAGCATGTTTATTTGTTTTTGAAAATTTCATTGGTATCTTCCATTGGTTTCTAGAGCCATTTATTGTATTATGCATATCTATGCATGTTTCATGTTTTATAATTTCATTGGTATCTAGAGCCATTTATTAGTTGTTTATCCTATGCATGAGTTAAGGGGAGCTTCTTTGAAGCTTAACTTTAATCATGCATATATATCTCCATGAGTTTTGTCATCATCAAAAAGGCGGAGATTGTTGGCCCAAAGGCCTTCCACTCTAGTTTTGATGATGATTAAGTCATGTAGTTATGTGTACTAATAATCTTGTGATTTTAGTTTCAGATCATTAATCAAGTTATTAGTTGGTGATTAGCTTCAACAAGATGATTTGGAAGCTTTCACATGTTGATTCAAGAGCCCGAGCGTCAAAGATCACACATAACACTTGCTCGGTGGATCATGGAGTTGGATCGAGTCGGCTGGAGATTACGCTCTACAAGAAGACATCGGTACCATAATTAGTTTTGTGTTTAGATCCAAATTGTAAAGATTAGAATAGTATGATATGCTCAAGTTCACAACACACACGTTTCATGTTTTGGTTTTCGGTTTTTGGTTTAACCGATCTTGGTTTGCATGAATAGATATTATATCAAAAAAGTTTACATGGTTTAATGTATATTAGATTTGTTCTATATACATGCATGCTTCAACTACTTAGACAAACTTACTTTGATATACCTATTTCATGTGTTTTATGTTTGTGTTTTAACAAAACTTATTTTTGAAATTAAAGTCAAAAACTATGATATATATATGTTTCATGTATATTGGATTTCTATCCATATGCATCATGCTTCAAAGTGTTTAAATATCATGTTTTTGTATTTGGAAGAGTTTTGGACAAAACGTATTTTTATTCAAAATCCAAGTTTTAGAAAATACAGTTTTTGGTTTTTGGTAAAAATGATAAGACACAAAAATAGTTCATATTGATTGATATTTGAGCTAAACTTTTTACCACATGTTTATATATCAATGCAAAATGATAAAACTATTTTTGGTGATTTTTAGGAGTGTTAAAAGATTTTTCAAAAATATTTTTAAATTGTTTTTCTGACCCAGTTTTTCTGTTCCAGGCTTCAACCAGTCGACTAGTCTTCTGACCAAGTCGACTTGGGATGAAGTCGGTCGACCGGGTCGGTCGACTAACGTGCACAGATCTGTGCACGTTTGGCAGACACAGGGACGGTCGACCGTCAGGGTCGACCGGGTCTGAAAGCAGAGCTCTCTGTTTGTTTGGGTCGACCGGTAGCTGGCAACGGGCAGAATTTGACCGTTGGACGGTCGACCGGAGCGGTCGACCGGCAGTTCATTTTTTGGCATTTTCTGCTGCTAACGGCTATATTTTTCTGGGGTCTATAAATACCCCATTCATAACTTGTTTTCTCCGAGATTTTTTGTGCGAATTTTTCCCTAGTCTCTGGTGTTTTCACAGCAATCAAAAGAAGTTTTTGAACTCATATTGAACATTCTATTTGGAGTTTTTACTAGGGTTTGGAAAACCAAAGAAAGGGTTTTTGGGAAAAGAGTTTGATTCATCTTCTATATCTTGGTTTCAGTTTTTTCCAAGGATTTTTCTTTGTGATTTTGATTTCCATTCCATTGGTTTTCTCCACACTTGAGCTAAAATCTACTATCTCTTCTATAGGATCTTTGTGTGGGAGAAAGAAATTGTTTGTGGTTATTTGTTAGACCACCAAGTTATAAACCCTAACTTAGCTTGGCTTTGTGCCTTTCCCTCATTTGTTGAGGAGGTTGTGCTATTGGGTTGTATCCCTCAAGTGGTGAGGTGATTCTTGTTTGCTTTGTGCTAATCCCTCAAGTTGTGAGGTGATTGTTTTGTTGGATTGGAGCTTGCCTCAAGGAGGAGGTTGTGGTTATAAAGAGAGGAGTTGGGTACTCTTTGTGAGAGTTCTTTGTGGACTAGCTAGTGGATTAGAAATCCTTCGTGTGTCGAAGGCGGGGATGTAGAGCTGGGTGCTCGAACCTCGAAACATATCTTGTTGTTTGCGCTTGATCCATTGACTCTCTCTATCTCTCTCTTTACTTTGTGCCTTGCAACTATTCATATTGTGCATTCATAATTGCTTGGCTTGGTTGTGGGTGCATCACTTGTTGATTGCACTTGAGTGTATTGCATTAAGTTTTTAAATTCCGCATTGAGTTCATAGATTAGCTATATCACCTATTCACCCCCCTTCTAGGTGATTTCAATACCATGTGCTTCATGTTTAGTTATTGATTACTTCAATGAATAGAGATTGAGTTGTTGTGATATTGATCTAGTCGATATCGATAATCTTGTACTTCAGAGTTATTAGATAGCAGTCATCATTTTATCAGTTATTGGTGAGATTATTTGTTGGTGATCATATGATGTGTTCAGAGTCTATAGGAGTTGGTAGATATCTGTATCAGTTATCAGTTTTTAGTGACACTATTGTGTTAGTGGCTATATCTCCAGTATCTTATTTCAGATGTCAGATATTAGTTGTCAGCTACTCAGTTGTCAGATATCAGTTGTCAGTTGTCAGATTATTAGCTAGTATTGACATCAGTAGTTGTTGGAGATATAAGTTACTATTGCATATTAAATCACATCGATTGCTTATTAATAAAAGACAACATAACTCGGGAATAGGGGTAATTGCCTGATGATGCATGTCGTGTATTTTGGAAAAAACTTATTATGGTACCGAGTTGTGGGTTCCAACCATGGGGAACCAAAGTAGTACTGGCTACCTATTCAGTTGTCAGTTGTCAGGATTATGCCCGGATTACGGCGCACACTAGTTGTCTTTCGTCTGGGGCTGTGGTCTTCAGTTATTAGAGCCTTGCGGCTTGTCCTGGTTCAGCGCTAGGGGTGTTAGACCGTGGTACCGGGGCATGCACGGTACCCTTCTAAAACACATGCACTACATTGGCAGGCAGTTACAACAACGATAACTTTGTTTGATATGTGGGAAAACAGCTGTGGTATGAGACACAACTTAGTACTATATTAGTTAGGTAATAATAACCAACCAGACTAGTGACATATGCTAGGTTACACATTCAGATATCAGTTGTTTGTTTACAGTTGTGATAGTTGACTTTTATCTTCATATATGTTGTTTTCGGTTATCCTTCAGTTGTCTGCTTATCATGTTATTTAGTTATCTTATATCTGCATTATTCTTGTTATTATTCTATGCACATTGTTTACATGCACGAGTTCTCCCTTTACACACACACTCACCAGGTCGCTTTCTGACGACCCTAAATTTTCACGTCCAGATATTGGACGCTTTGTTTCTATTGTTCAGGTGTTCGTTGAGGCCGTGCGCTTCGCGAAGAGCTGGAGCTTCTCCCTATTCGATTCTGGTATTCTTATCTTTCTTGCCTTCATATTATTTCCTAATTCTCATTATATCAGTTTCAGTTATTATTCCAGTTCTTCATTTATGTGATATCATGTGTGGATGCTTATATGTGATATTGCAGTAATCATGATTTATTATAGTTGGGATTTATAGCTTGTTTCGGGTTACTTAAGGCTTAGCGCGTATATGTGAGGTATTTTGTGGCGTATATGCGTCGCCGACTCGTGTCGCGTCTCCGTTTCAGTATATTTTGGGAAGTGGGGCGTGGCAATGTCAATTGAAATACCAATTGAAAACTATGCATAAGCTTCTAAAGATACCAATTTATTTTTAATTTTAAGTCAAGCTTAGCATAAACATAATTTGTGCTTTAAACATGTAATGGATATTGTAAATCAAGCACAATCAAAACATTTATATATGTATGAAAAAGAAAATACCAATTGAAATTGATATTATTTGAGATTTTGAAACATACATATATGAAAACAAAATAAGTATACAAAAAAAAATATAATTCCATGAAGAAAATGTGTATAACTCATACCTATCCACCATATTCATGCACATGATAAAAGATTTTCAATTTAGAGCATACAAGGCATGGTTGCCCATCCAACCGCCCTTTAAGGGTAGAAGTTTTCAAAAATAAGATTTGAGAACAGTTGTACTTTGAAAATCTACCAAATGAAGAATAAATAACTAGTTTAAGTAATTTTTGAAAAACTAGTTAAAGATCCTTCAAATAAGAAACCAAATAATATATATCTCATGAGGCATGCTGAAAACACAAGAGATGACACTCAAAGTCTATAAAGTTTAAAACATTCTCATGAAAATAATGTCATGAGTAAACAAATGAAGTGTGAGTGCACAAGAATCATGTAAATGGCATTTTCATAAAAATGATCAATAAAGCTCAAAATAAACATGAATATCTTTTATGAAAAGCATAAAAATATATTTTTCATTAAAATCAAACTTCAAAGGTATATGTATGTTTTATCCAAAACTAAAATATACATACATATCCTAAACACAAAAGAGTCTATAATATAATTTCCATGAAGGCAAGAGACTCAAGGGTATATGTGTATATTTATTAATTTTAGATAAGAAAAACATATACATGAAGCAAAAACATGCATAAGAATAGGGATAACAAGTTAAAATGCACGAATCATCAAAACTAGGCTATCCTAATACATCTAATGGGTACAAATAAGCAATTAAGCACAAACATACAATAATCAAACGTGGCTCACTAGTTGTACGAGTATATGCACAAGTTTTAATGAAAATTTACATTTAAACATGTAATCAAAATATAAAGTGCAAAATCATAAACAAACATGATTATTAAGGTAAATACACATGTTTTAGAGTAATGATGTACACAATAGCTAAACTAAAGTGAACACAAAATATGGATCCATATGAACATGGGTGTATCTCAATTACTATACATGTATGTCATAAGTCTAAATAACATGGCATTTAACAAACAAACAAAAAAAAACATGCTAAAAATAATAATCTAAAAGCATGTAAACAAATAAGGAGTTAGAGATAGTTACCAAAACATTATGGCGCATCCCTATATCTCCAAACCATGGTGGTCCTCCCACCAAACTTCCTTGATAGTGATGCATCAATTGTATGTCCATCTAGCCCATGCATCCACCACCAAGGCACAAATCTCTCACATCATGTCAGAGCCCACACCTATATCAAACACAAAAGGTGGGGACTTTGGTACCCATTTTCTTTTGGGTCCACGGGGTTAGCATTATTCGGAACCCAAATATTTTTATTAGCAAAATTTATACAATTTACCTTATCATAACAAAACTTTGCTAAGTGGTCTTTGCGGCCGCAATGTGTACATTTGTACGCTCTATCATGCATATGAGAATGAGTGTGATCATGATGTGCAAAGTGTGCATATGTGTGCCGTGGGTGATGTGCATGAACATGTGAAGCTTGTTTCTTTTGAAACAAGGTTTTCAATCTATTATGATTAAATGCACAATTGCTCAGGTTGAGCTCAAGCAATTTATTCTATTTTCAAAAAAGTTAATCTCATCTTTATCAATGGTAGCATGAAGAGCATGGCAAGTATGAGAATCAACAATCTTTTCTTTTTTAGAAATATTTTCTTTTTCTTTTGAAACAATTTTTCTTTTCAAAGAGTTATTTTTTCTTCTAAAGCAATCTCTTTTTCTTTTTCCACCAAATTAATTTTATTTTCAAAGATTTATTTCTTCATGAATATCATTTAGCTTAGAAGACAAGGAAATATTCTCATTTTTCAAAAATTCATTTTTTTGAAACACATGCAAATTTATTTTTAAAAGTATCATTTTCTTTTAAAATGGAATCATATTTAATTTTCAATTTCTTATTATCCTTTTAAGCATGTCATATTTTTTAAGAAGTTGTTGCCAAAATGAAGCAAGATCATCATATGACATGTCAACATCCTCATCAAGCTCGGATTCAGAATTTACCTCAAGTGGGTTATCCCCTTGGACCATGTAGCACAAGTTGGAAGCATCACTTCCATCATCTGAGTCGCTCCCCTCATAGTATTACTTTTGTTCGCCAAGGGAGACTATAGTGTCCATGCTACAAAAGCTGAATCAAAATTAGCAACCATAGATAAGTATTCTGTTGGCCCAAAGGCCCATCACTCTAGTTTTGATGATGATTAACTCATGTAGTTATAGTACTAATGATCTTGTGTTTAATTAGTCTCAGATTTATGATCAAGATCTTAGTAGGTGTTTAGCTTCAAAAAGGATTTAAAGTCAAGTTTTGGACCTAGCACGGTTGATTCAAGAGCCTATGCATCAAGAGCACATCAAGTACTCAAGAGGAGTCTAGCTCTTTGGATCATGTTTGGACCATGTCAAGAAGGAGAAGAAGACTTCAAGTGAAGACTTCAAGAGAAGACTTGAGTCTAGGTTTGTTTTGTTAAGATTTCGTTTTAGATAAAATGTAAAAGATAGAATAGTTGGTGGATTGCTCAAGTATACCATATACACTCACACACAAGATTTAGATGAGTTTTCATAAAAGAATTTCATTTTGGTAGATACAAAAGTGTTTTCATTTTGGAAAAATACCGGTTTGATTTTTGGAATTCAAAGTATACATGTGTTTTAACCAAAACATTTTAGTGCTTATTGTCAAAAACATAGATATTTCATCATGTATGTGTAATGGATCCTATCCATACACTCTATGCTTTAAAAGTGTTAAAATATCTTGTTTTGTATTTGGAGAAGTTTTGAAAAAAACTATTAGAAAAATACAGATTTTGTTTTATGCCAAAATTTTTAAGTTACAAAAATAGTTCAAAATGTTTGTAATATGTCTTGATTTTACTCAAACATATTTGTATATCAAAGTATAATACTGAAACTATTTTTGTAGATTTTATGGGATTTTATTTAAGTCAAAAAGCCAAGTTTTCAATTCCTAAAATGTTCTGTTCTGGCTTCTGCCGGTCGACCGGGCTAGGAGTCGGTCGACCGACGTGCACAAACGTGCACGCCAGGTCTGGCTGGAGGGCCAGTCGACCAAGCCGGTCGAC